>CAJPDP010220430.1:0-12209 GCA_905336975.1 Bombina variegata variegata | reverse complement strand
GTGATTGTCTGGATTTGTTTCCACATTTTGTCTCTCCTAGTTGAGGTATACCTATGATGAAAATTACAGGCCTCTCTCATCTTCTTAAGTGGGAGAACTTGCACAGTTGGTGGCTGACTAAATACTTTTTTTCCCCACTGTATATCTCCTATGAAATAGGAGGGTGTCAAGAGAGTACTATCATTGCTAAAAATGTAGAAATCATGGTACGGGGGGGCAGAGTCGGCTGCATCCAAGATGGCAGCTTAAGACCGGAGCTCCGTGAAGGGGGAATGGTATAACTGCTAATTCTACCACTTTGGCCAAGCAATCTACCTCTAAAACTGGCCAGATCAACTAGCCTTTGTACCCAGAATTGGGCAATACCAACAGATGGCACCTCCTCGAGCCGGATCTATAGCGCAGACCACGGGCCCTTATCCTGAGGGGATGCAGCATGCATCAAAAATACGTAGGACGGGAGGGCGGGTCCATACACCGACCAAGATGGCTGCACTTTAATTCTGGCTGAGCCCTGGAGCTGATAAATCCACTGTGCATCGCTCCTTTGAATCGCAATCCATGTCCTACTCATCAGCTATTTAGTAGTTTAACACCTAAGGAACAGGATTTTACTGTGTCTACCAAAAACCTCAGCCAAGCAGATCGGATTAGATGAGGTTCTCAGCGGAAGCCTACCACCCGGTCTCGTCCCTCATCTACCCTCCCTAATACCTGACTGTTCAGGACCAACAGCTTTGCAAGCTGTCTACACTATCTATAATTCAGTTAACGGAAATACAAAGAGACAAATTTCATACCTTACATTGGTGCATTTAGGTGAGTAAAAACAAGAACATGGATTTTACTACCTCGCTATTGATGGCGCTTGAAGGTGTCATAGAAAATTTGACTCAACAAATTTTTAAAATACAAAACATTAACATTTTTATAAAATTGGGTCTATTACTCCTATATTACTAATAGTTTATACAGTTTTTCCAAAAATAAATTAAACATTTAGTTTGTATACTTAATAAAGTACCTTGCTTGTCTGTTAGTGCACTAATGGACTGAGCATGTTCTGTTATGAGCTGATATCATAGCCCAGAGAGCTTTCAAACCACCATTCCTGTTCATCTATTTGAGAATAGATGAACAGGAAGCCCCCTAAGTGCATTATTTGCGCTATCTAAACGTTTTGCTATTGACATCAGTAATGCCACATGCCAAGAATGCCTGTGGGTGCAGGAGACATGACAATTTTCATTTCTTTCAGCAGGTAAAAAGAAATATATCCAAATTTTATTCAAAAATGACAAACACCCACATCTGCAAAAAAAAAGTCTAAGATTAAATAGATTGTCTGCACATGTAAGATATACTTACAAAGATGGCATTGATTTTCTTGTTATCTTTATCAGCCTTTCTTCCAATGTGTAAGCTTTGCTCAAACCTACATTTATTTTTAAATCATCCAGTAATAATTTTGTGTGATATTGTTTCATATATTGTTTTAACAATCCATCTAACAAAATGAAATTCTGGCACAGACATTTTGTTTATATGTTGCACTTCATCCTTGTCACTGGAATGTAATAAAAACAGAATGCTTTATTTCAGCTGAAGTAGGGAATAAAAAAAATAAAAAAATACGCAGGGCTGTCTACGACGATCGCGGGCATACCAACCGCTGAGATCTATCAGCAAGGAAGGAATTTGCCCAGCGTTGCAGCGGTTAGTCTCACCCAACTACCGGTAGCCTGCAGATCCAGACGGGCAGTCCTCCAAACCCACGTGGACGCCCGCAGCAACAAAAGACCCAGATGGGAACCGCACAGTACCCGGCACACGGAGTAAGCACCAGAGGACAGCGGTTAAAAATACGTAAACTACCAAACTCTGACAATAAGATTGCCAGCTAAACAACACAAAGACTGGTAAAAGCCACACACATCAGCTAAGAAAAAGAATAATAACGTTAACCCCTATTACATGGGATCTTGGAGAGACAGCTGAATAGACCCATCCAATCCTCATTGCAAACCTCTGCATAAATCAACTCAGAGCCATATTAAAGCTCTCTGTAAATAGATAAGGATCACAGACAGCTTATACATGGCATGACACTGGATGCCAAAATGGCCTCTAAGAGACAAATCAGACCCACCAAGAATACCAAACTGACAGCCCACAAGAGCAACGCAGTGAGCTCATACTTCAATTCCTCTGATACCAACACTAATAAACAGGGCCCATCCAGCCCTAATATGAGTGAAGAAAATAGTTTTACTCCATCACCAGATGGACCTGATCCTGCATCATCTGAAATGACACAGATCCCATCACATATCTTATCTGCCCTTGCACCAACTAAACTATAAGGGCCTGCTTGAGAGAAGAGTTGGCAGAGCTAAAACAAGATATACACACTTTAGGATTCAGAGTGGAAGCCCTAGAAGACCAAGGTGTTCTAGTGACCGAAGAAATATCTTCCATGCAGAACCTTATAGAACAGCAATCCAATATAATATCCTCCTTACAAGAAAAAAAATGGAGGATATTGAGAATAGGAACCACATGAAAAATTTAAGGATAAGGGGAGTACCAGAATCAGTGCTACCCAAAGAATTCCCTGCCCTATTCATACATCTGATAGGGTCACCCACTGCAGGCACTATACTATGGGATCTTGCACACTGTGCTCTCCGGCCTAAGCCTACTGACAGTGCACCACCAAGGGACATTATCAAAAAATTTAAAAAATTTCCTGGAAAAGGAAGAACTAATGACAGCTGCAAGAAAGAACCAACCCATCAGATTCAGAGTGTTACAGTTCTATGCCGACTTGTCACAATGCACACTTCTAAGAAGAAAAGAACTGTCTCCTTTAACAACACTGCTGAGAAACAAGAAGATACCCTACAGATGGGGTTTCCACCTGGCAGTAATTCATGAAAACAGACGTCCTATCTGCACCAACATCTCAGAGGTTCATTTCCTATGTGAGTCACTAGGACTGGAAACACCAGACTTTTCCACCTCCACCTCGCACCCAACCAGAACCAATCTGGATTAATCAAGACGGAACCGGGAATCTGTTCCCCCAAAAAAGAAGGGAAAACTATCCTAATCTCATATCCCTGAAAGCAAAGACCCACAAACACTCAAGAACACTTTCCCGTCATCTAAATCACTGACTCAGGCGAGTCCAACACATACAGGTCGATGAATGGAGCTTCCTCTGGTAATGTAACTTAATTGTAAGATGATAAAATAATCCAACAAGGGGGGCGGAGTTTGGCGGCAAACGTGATGGCCGCAGTGTGAGACAGCTCAGGAGCTGAAGGTCCGGTTAATGCTGATTAATCAGCCCGGGAGAACAGGACCCGGGCTTAAACAAGGTGGAATGCACTCGCATTGAATCCGGATCATTCCGGTTACTCATTAAACTGGAGGAACTTAATACCAGCTTGTTAAAACTGCAACTGGCTGAAATGACGGCCACAATCTTGGATCTTCTCAGCACAGCATAACACAGGCAGGCAAGTGATGCAGCTGCTAAATATTGGGATTTTATCCTCTAACTCACAATAAGTAGGCAATCCATCAAATATAACGACTTATGAACACGCATCAAATACTACCAGCACTGATAACCATCCTATATATAACTACGCTGTAAATATTTAATCTGGCAACCCCACACCAGCTTTGCGGGCCTCTGACCTATTGATTTTACAGACCAAAGACATGGATGCAATTCTAACCTCTCTGGCTTGGTTCTTTCTCCATAATTTTATAATACTGCATTAGTCCTGATCGGATGTTATATTAAAAGCATATCATCTAATACATATCACTAAGCCGCTCCTCACAACAAGCCCTTTACAATCTTGAAATTACCAAGCTTGATTAAAGCAGAGGTTAGACAATCCACATTTATACCTGGTACAAATCTGCTTTTAACATTGGCACTTTATTCCAAAAACACCATAGCCCTCATGTCGACTCGCAGGGTGGTAAAAAAAAAAGATAACAAAACATGCAACCAAAACATCATCAATAGTTCAAAACTATTTCAATCCTTTGGACACTATGATACAAGAAGATTCACAAGAACCTCAATCCCCAAAAGGAACCTCTGCTACCAATGGACCAAACAGTCCAACATCAGGCCACATGGACTATATAATGAAATGATGCAAAAAAAAAAAAAATCACACAATGCAAAAGAGAAGAGGTGGCCTCAGTTAGATCCGATCTCAATGAACTGGGTTTCAGAGAAGAGGCCCAGGAAGATGAACGTGATCTCTTTGCCAATGATATTGAGCAAGCTAACCAACGCATCACCTCTCAGGAAACCTCTATAGAGGATCTCTACGATAAAATCGATGATTTGGAGAACCGAAATAGAAGAAATAACCTCCGTATTAGAGGTATATCAGAAGATATAACACCAGACAACTTGGAAATGCATGTATTAGACATATTCAAAGCCCTCTCTACAGAAGATTCATCCTGGCTAGATAATATATACATTGAAAGAATTCAACGAGTCTTGAGACCAAATTCAAACACCTCACAACCTCCTAGGAGATGTCATACTCAGAATCTTACAGTATCAAATCAAAGAACAGATTCTACAATGCGCCAGGAAAAATCCACAATTCAAATTTCAGGACAGATGCATACAAATCTTTGCAGACCTCTCAAATTGCACACTCCAAAAGAGGAAAGAGTTTTGAGCCAACAGTATCCAATACAGATGGGAATTCCCTACAAACCTTACAGTCCTAAAAGCTGGCAACAGACATGTCTGCAAGGACCCCAAATAAATCAGACTTTTGCATGAAACTACAACTTACACCACCTCCTCTGCAGGATCAGACGACTACAGCAAACCAGAACTACAAAGAATCCACTATTCCCAAACCTCAAAGAACGCCCTGGCAAGAAATTCGACACAGACACAGAAGAGGACCAATAACCAAAGGGAGACTATCTACAGACACTCCTGACTCAGCCACCCAACAAACAGTGGTCATGTAATTATTGTAGTATCACAGTATGATGTTGTTCATTTGTCACACTGACATCTTTTTCACACAATGCGGTCTAGTCCGCAAATAACACTTTTACAAACTCATATATATCACTAATGCCTACATGTAAACTCCCTATAACAGTAACTCTGTTATAGAGTCACTGCCTCTTTACTTTTGCCCGATGACGTTTATGAGGCTGAAGAATATTGTTTTAGTTTTGTTTATTTTTTTTCTTCACAGTTCAAGTTTTATTGCTAGTTTTAAGCATAGTTCTAGTTATATTTACTTTTGTAACACACAGTGGACAAATATACCCAGTACACATGTATATTACCTTTATCTTTGGCGATGTTAAATGTTTTTTACGCTAGTCATAAATTTACTTACGTTTGCTATCTAAGTTTCACAATTTATGGAGATCTCATTTCTATCACATTGGTCAAGCTGGACACCCCTGAATCTTATTCAAGACCACTAAGATGAGTTGTAAGGTACCCAACTAAACACATCACCACACATCAATACTCACCCAAAATGTCAGGGGTTTCCACTCACCTAATAAAAGATCTATGGCACTGCATGATTTTTTATAAAAAAAGATGCCTCTTTAGTTCTCATACAAGAAACACATTTTAAATCAGCTCATGAGCGCAAATTGCCACAGCATTACTATTCATCACACTTCTTCAGTTCCAAATCAACCAAACATAACGGAGTAGCCATACTAACAAAGAAAAATATCCCCTTCACATTACTATCCCAACACAAAGACGAAGAAGGTAGAATGTTAATTGTTGTGGGCTTACTTTACGGTAGCATAATAACAATAGCTAATTTATATGCCCCAAACAAGAGTCAAGCAAAATTATTCTGTACATGTACAAATACTCTATTAGAAGTAGCTAAGGGACCCATATTTCTGGGAGGCGATTTCAACATTACCTGCTTAGAACCTAGTCTGGACAGTTCTACAAACAACCCCAATGCACCAAAACCAGTTATCAGATCGGTAGGTAAATCTCTACAACAGCTACATCTGTTAGACATATGGCAGACACAACTATACTTTTTTCTCACACCCATTTTTAAAGTATTATAGATTAGACTACATTATGATAAATCATCAGGGTTTTAACTAAGTTTCCTCATCATAGATAACTCAAATCACATGGTCAGATCATGCTGCAGTCATGTGCAAACTGAATTGACCTAATACTCCATCTTTAAAATTGAATTGGAGGCTCGATAATTTTATATATACTGACAGCTTAACGTTTGTATCACTACAAAAAAGCCTCACTGATTTTTTTCAATTTAATAAAACTCAAGACACTAATTCATATGCAAATGGCTGGCCCGCAAATGTTACATTCGTGGAGAATGCATAAAACTAAAAGCACAGCACTGAACACAATACCAATCCTTATTGAAAAAGCTGGCTAATTATGAGTCGCTACACAAGGCCAACCCGTCCGATCAATCTTTACTAGAAAATGTGACTAAGGCTAGAGAAAACATAAACAATTATCTTCACACTCAGACCCACCACAGATATACATACACTAATGCTAAATTCTATGCAGAGAACAACAAAACAGGTGTAGATACTAGCTAGACAACTAAACAGAAAAAAATACAGGTCATATGTTAACCAACTCAAAAATGAAAGTTGTCTCTACTAACAAAATAGCAGAAGCCTTCCGTCAATACTACATATTATTATACAGCATTTCAAATACAAACAGTAATCCCCCAATTCACCTTCAGCTTACCCTTTCTAAATACTTACAGGACACAAAATTACCCACTATAATGACAGATGATAAAAGATTCTTAGATTATCCCATCACATATAGAGAAGCTTCACACACAATATCAAACATGCCAACCGGAAAAGCCCCAGGTCCAGATGGCTACAATACTAAATACTATTCCTCCTTTAAAGATATTCTGACTCCTCACTTAACAATTATTTAACCACATATCCTCAGATCACCCTAAACCAAGCAAGATGTTAGAAGCCCACATCACGGTCCTCCCGGTCCTCCCTAAACCAATATTAGACCAATATTGTTGCTGAATAACGACATTAAAATATATGTAAAAATTATAGCAAACAGACTGAATTTAATTTTACCAAGACTGATTAATGGAGATAAAGTTGGATTTGTTCCTGGAAGAGGAGCCAGGGACAATACAACAAAAAACAGCTGATGCACAGACAATGTCAGATATTGTTACAAAAATCTGTATGCAAATGACATAACAATACTCTCCTTGTAAAGTGGACCACTGCCATCTTGCAGTCTCTCCCAGGGGACTGTAATAAGTAGCGTTGTAGAGTATAGATGGCGCAGGTCCTATAGGGTTTTTATTTAACTTCTTGTCTGACTATTGCAGATCTCTAGTAGTAAAGGAGAAAGGTTTGATGTGTATTTAAATATTCAAGAATATATTCGGCCCGTCTGAAAAGAGCTGCCTCCGTTCACAAAACACAGCCAAACTGTAGATAAAGGGAGGGATATTCCGTTGGTGAAGTGATAAAATACTCTGTATAAAAAACGAGTAGTAACTTACTCCATTGAAGATCAGAGTCCAGCGCAGTCACAGCAAAAAAACTGCACGAAATACCAAATATAAAATGAAAGCAAAGCTTTAATGTAGCTCAACGCGTTTCAATTATTAAAACCGTCTTTTTCAAGAGCAAATAAAATCAAGTGTACAGTTGCTGTGCTGTGACTAACATTTCAACCTTATATACAAATTGCCAATGTTCCAATTTCTGGTTTAACAGAAAACGGACTCACAATAAACTCCAAATTCTCTATTTGTTTAGAACCAGAAATGAAATCGTATTGATAGTAGAATACTATTAAAGTAGAAATAAGTTTGTATTAAAATTTACTGGTTTCAAAGAAAATGAACCAATCTGCTATTACAAGAATTGAAAACTATCCAATAGGATTATATGTTTCAAAGTCCTCAATCAAGTAGTTATATATAAACAGTTTCATCTCAGGTCCGGTATTGTCACATGACTTGATACACCTATCACGGGGAGTTTCGCCCAGTTCTCAGGGAAAAAGAGAGGTGTGTCTTTGACATCTTATTTTGAGTTCCACTGGCTGTTTCATTGGATCATAACTATCCAATCATTACATGCTTGGATATCCAAATTAAGAGACGTTCCGATGTTTACATGCTTGGATATCCAAATTAAGAGACGTTCCGATATGTGAAAAGGCCACCGAAATTCAGCTCTATATTAAAGTTTAACAAAAACAAGTGAACACTATTTGTGTCTTAGCATACATATTAATGAAAACATATACTGTAGTATATTTGAGACAATTAATTTTTCCCATTATAAATATAACGTGCTATGTTATAGTTTACTTACAACCATTTTTTCAAAATATTTAATCATTTGAAAACATTGAGGTGAATTTAGTGTCCTATTAAAATGGATTGGATATATAATTGCTGCTATTCTAATGTCTTTATTTAGACCCTATAGAATGTTCGCGAAAGGAATGACATTATTTAGGCAACATTAGATCACATTATAATAAGTTTGGTGTCCCATTAGAAGGGGGCTGATTATATAAATGCTGCTATTCTGATGTCTTTATTTAGACCCCATTGCCAATAGGTTCTGATGGTGTGTATCCACCATAGCTCTCTTTTATCCAATTCTACTTCTATTTTCCCACCTCTCCAATGTCTAAAAACCCGCTCAATCATTTTTGACAATTATTACAGTGTAGTGGAACTCCATGATCTTCGTGTCTCTTATCTATTTTATTAAGATGTTCCAAAATTCGTGTTTTGACAAACCTAGTAGTTTGACCTAAGTATTGGATTTTACAATTGCATTGTAATAAATAAATAACATTTTTGGTTTTGCAACTTATGAAATTCTTGATCTCAAATGTCTTCCCCGTTACTAAAGATGTAAAGGTCTTATGTACCCTCTTGGTATAGTTACACCCTTTACAGCGACCACAAGTATAAAAGCCCTTTAGATTTGAAGTTTGTATTGGAATTGGAGGATTCATACCTCTAATCAAGGATGGTGCTAGTTTTGGTTTAAAATTAGTTCCCCTCCTAAAAGTTATTAGTGGTTTCTTTGGTATAATATTGTCTAAAACCTCATCACTTTTTAGAACATGCCAATGTTTTTGAATAATATTTTTAATTTGGTTATGACCACAGTTAAAGGTAGTAATAAATATTGGAAAAGATTGTTCCTGTCTAGATTCTCGCTTCTTATTCTGTAATAGGAGACTCCTATCTTTGGTTTTAATCTCCTGTCTATTTAACTCAAGTATATCTTCCTTATACCCTTTTTCTAGGAACCTCTTCTTCAGTATGTTTGACTGTTCCTGATAATTCTCAAATCTGTCACAGTTACGCCTAATGCGTTGGAGTTGTCCTTTCGGTACAGCTTTGAGCCATGAGTTGGCTATCTTGTCTGATGTAGGTGTTAACGTCACATTTTTAAAAAAGGATTTAGTATGTTTATTACCATCGATGACAAAGATGGACAAATCCATAAATACATGCACACTCATACATACAGAGTCATACATGCATACAAACTCAATCATAAATACACACACATTCATACATACTCACTCAGTCATAAATACATACACACTCATACATACTCACTCAGTCATAAATACATACACACTCATACATATACAGTCATACATACTCACTCATACAAACACAGTTATAAATACATACACACTCATACATACACAGTCATACATGCATACAAACTCAATCATAAATACACACACATTCATATATACAAACTCAGTCATAAATACAAACACACTCATACATACACAGCCATAAATACACACTCATACAAGCACACTCAGTAATAAATACATACACACTAATACATACACATTTAGTCATAAATACACCATCATACATACACAGTCATGAATACACATTCATACAAACACACTCAGTCATAAATACACACATACTCATACATACACATTCAGTAATAAATACATACATACTCATACATACACACTTAGTCATAAATACACACATACTCATACATACACACTCAGTCATCATAAATACACATGTACTCATACATACACTCTCAGTCATAAATACACATATACTCATACATACACTCTCAGTCATAAATACACACATACTTATACATACACACTCAGTAATAAATACACACATACTCATACATACATACATACACACTCAGTCATAAATACACACATACTCATACATACACAATCAGTCAAAAATACAAACACTCATACATACACAGTCATAAACACACACACTCATACATACACACTCAGTCATGCACTCATACAAACACATTCACACACACATAGAAACACACTCACTCATGCACAAACACACTCATAACCCATTATTAAATCTTGTGGGAACCCCACAAAAATCAATGGACTCCCCATTAAGAGTACTGTGACCTCCTGTTTAAAAAGCTCTTCTTTAAAATGTACTGTATACACATTGTAATTATAGGATTTTCTGCAGTCTTGCAATAAACTAGCATACTGGGTGAGTGAACTTACATACTGGACAAGTGAAAATGTTTTGATTGCATTATCACCTTTTTGCTGCAATTGTTTTTCAATAGCCAAACTCCAACCAACACCACTCCAATCAGGACTTGTTACTGAAGTAGACACAGCTAGCCATGGTCTTTATGTTAGCAAACCCTATGGGCTAGATTAAAAGTGAAGCGCAAAATTATGGCTTATAAATTATCACTTATAAAATAAACCATAGACCTTAACAGTTTAAAAACAAATTATGGGTCAAACTTGACTAATAAAGAACAGATAGCACTACAACAATTAAAAGAAAATGATAACATCATAATTAAACCTGCAGATAAAGGGGACAAAACAGATTATGTAAATTAATGTTGCAGACAATAGAATGATACTCAGACTTATACCAAATGATCAACTAACACGGTTAATAAATTCAAACAAAGATTGGAATTATATTTATTAGATGGTCTCAATAAAAATATTTTAAATAAAAATGAATACAATTTCCTTAATAAAAAGTTTCCCAAAACTCAGAATTTTTACTTATTACCCAAGATTCATAAATACCCTAAGAATCCATATGGACGCCTGATCGTCTCAGGTATAAACTCTTTTAAACAAGTTATCTGTCACTGTACTTAGATCAATTGTTACAACCGTATGTCACTCAGACAAAAGCATACCTAAAAGATACTATTAGTATATTGAATATATTAGAAGGACTAGAATAGGAAGGCACATGGTGGTTAGTCACTAGTGACATATCCTGTCTATATACCATTATAGATAAATCTCTAGGAATAACTGCAGTTAAAGAAATGTTAAAGAAAGATGCTAACTTAAATCAAATTCAAATAGAATTTATTTTAAAGGGTATTGAACTTATTTTAGAGACAAATTACTTTTGGTTTAATGGAGAATTTTTCCTACAAACCACTGGCACGGTGATGGGCACCAGTTTTGCACCCAGTTATGCCAATTTATATATGGCTAACTGGGAAGATAAGTACATCTACCAATCTAAATGGGCGCAATATCTGGTGACCTATCGCTGCTACATTAATGACCTATTTATGATATGGTCTGGAAGTAAACAACAACTGTTAGAATTTATCAATCATCTTAAAGATAATGAATATAAAGTAAATCTAACTTGGAAATACAGTAAAGAAATGATAGAATTTCTAGATTTAGAGATATATAATGAGGATCATAAACTTAAAAGTAGGATTTAAAAAAAAAAAAAAACCCATAGATGTTAACAACTATATAGACACCCGTAGCTGTCATCAGAAATTCTGGTTAAAAAATACATCAAAAGGACAATTTCTTTGTATTAGAAGAAATTGTAAGGAAATAAGTGAATATAGAAAAAAAAATTTGGAAAAAAAATATTCAAATTACGATCTAGATCAGTGATTTGCAACCTTTTTTTTGCCGTGGCACACTTTTTTACATTAAAAAATCCTGTGGCACACCACCATCCCAAAATTTTACAAAATCACACATTGTAGCCTAATACAGGATATATATATATATATATATATATATATATATATATATATATATATATATATATATATATATATATATATATATATATATA
>CAJPDP010220387.1:0-10019 GCA_905336975.1 Bombina variegata variegata | reverse complement strand
GGTACTATAATAGTCTCCATAGTCATGAGAATTTTTCCAACAGACCAGAGACGTTGCAGGCTAGCTTCAACATGTCTTGCCCTCCAGACCTCCTTAAGGCCATCTGTGGCTCAGTGTATGGAGGTGATTAGTCTCATGGTGTCCAGCATGGACATCATTTCCTTTGCCAGGTTTCACCTCAGACTGTTGCAACTGCGCGTGCTGATCCCAGAAAAGTTGCCAGCTACCTGTTGGTGTCACCATTCAGGGCATAAGCTGTTAGCTTCCTTTGATGCTGGAAAATGCTGTTTTATCACCCTCTGATAAGGACATAGAATGTATACATCCTTTGAAGTTCCAGGGAAGATATGATGTTGTTATGGTACTGAATTGTTTGTATTGTCAGGCGCCTGGTTTTTACTGTCCAAATCCTTTGAAGCTCTGTTCAGAGAGATACCATCTGTTGTACTCAAGCCTCACCTACTCTGGTATTGTTAGTACAAACTTTCAAGGAGATACCAACCAGTCTCACTTGTTCTAAGAAACTGGTTAAGAGATTCAGGCTGAATCCAACAAGAAATTGTAAATGATAAAATGATACTTATTACAACCCCTTTCTGCCGATGTAAACAAATAAGTAAAAATTCAAATCACACGATCATTTATGCATTCACATGATTTCAATGATGGGATAGGTTTAGGAAATAATTTTCTTGGTGTGTTTTTTTTTTTTTGTTGGGGGGGAGAGGGAATCCTCAATTTTCGTAAAATCGTCATTTAAAAGTTCCCATAGAAGGTGCGGAGCTAACCTGCAAAGAGAACCGTCGCAGTGAGGCAGAGCTTCATATCTAAAATTGAGAAAAAGGGATTTAAAGCCTGGAAAATTGCTTCATCCAGCTTCAAATAGCTCTGATACTGCTACCACAATCCGACTGACCCCCTACACTAATGTCCGCCACCCGGCGAGGTCAGTAGCTCCCGAGAGAGCGGAAGACCTGGCTCAGCTCCGGTGCCGACATTAGCACACATCGGGAGACTATTTTAGAGCCCAAAGAGCACTCTCACATCAGCGGGTACAGCCCGGAGGACATCGGCCCTGCCGTGACTACATCTTTGGGCCTAGAGCCAGCTACAGCGCGCATCTGGAGAAGGCAGTCACTGGTGACCGCCGAGATCTTCCTCATATTTCCGAAATCCCGGTAAGACGCAGCCTCACTCCACAAACCTTGTGATTTAAATAACGGGCAGCTAATCACAACAGCACTCTCACCTCCAGCTTCTCTGAACCAACGTCAGAGGGTAACGGCTCCCAGCTGAACCCGGGAGCACAATCCCTTAACCTGAGGAGTAACACCTAATCTAAATTATATAAATAGCTACACAGGGCCCCATAGTTACAAAAGTTTCCACCTGCTACTATCTAGCTCACTAAAGTAGCGAATGGCCCACCATCTTTTAATAGACAACAACTCTGCCCAAAGGGACCCCAGAAAACTGCCTCTTTTAATATCTTATAGAGTCTGGGCAGTAACAACAGACCTCCCACGCAGCAGGCCTAACAATTTATCACATAACACATCTGCTCAGAAATCTAGCCCCTGGTGCAGTTAGACTTGTCTCAGCAAACTCACACAAACCTGTCAGTAGAAACTAGGGACCTATTGGACATTTTCAACTCTAACAGTGGGTTTAATCAACCAGACTACTTGCTTAGCACTATGAACTACTCATCACATAAAACAATGTGCTAATCTCCAAGGTCCACGCTTGAGCAAAGTACCGAGTATCACGCACATGACAGAAAAAGACATTTATTCATCCTCAAAAACAAAAAAGTTCCACAAAGTTTATCAATTGCAGTACTAGGTCCAAGACTTTCTAAATGGTCACAACTTTAAAACGATGGCTCAAGCCCCTAAGAAAAAACTGAAGGGCTGCCCTACCCCTAGGAGGACAGTGAGGTACCACTTCGAACACTCTCAATCATCCATGGGAGGTAGATCAGAGGACGAACTCTGACTGCCCCCCCAGAGATTGATCCTGAACATCTACAACTATTCTCCGCTATTCCTTCGAACATTATGGAATTAAAAGGTGCAAAAAACAACCTTGTAGATACCATTAAAGCAGTCCTAGCCACCCATCATGAATCCCTCTGCAAGCATTTCGATAAATTCTGCACTGATCTAAAAAGAGACATTGCCTCCATAGGTGAACACACAGACATACTGGAGTGAAAACAAGAGGATCTCACAGTAGACCACTCTAACTTGGTCTCCTACTCACAATCTTTGTCTGAACAGATCTCATCACTGGAAACAAAACTTCCTGACCTGGAGGACAGCTGCAGGCGCAATAACATCAGGCTAAGAGATGTTCCGGAAACAGTCTTACAGAAGGATCTACAAACTTATCTCCAGGACCTTTTTACCTCAGCACTGGGCCCTCTAAAAGAACCAGAGTCCCTTGTGGACAGAGTTCACCGAGCAAATAGACCAAGATCTCTTGCAGATGATAAACCAAGAGATATTGTTGCCAGACTACACTTTTTCACATTTCGAGAAAGACTGCTGAGGGCTATCAATTCAGGAGCCCTTCGCTCCAGCAAATTCGATTCTGTACAAGTCTTCCCTGATCTTTCTCCACACACTCTCCAACTCCAGAAAACCTATCAGGAATACACCAAAATCCTAAGGAACAAGGGAATTAAATATCAATGGGGGTTCCCTCTTAGACTGTTCATTTCAAATGATGATGACCTCCAATTCATTGCCTCAACCCCTGATCAGGGTAGAGATCTTCTCATCAAATGGGACCTTCTTCCTACACAGTCAGCCCCCACATCTTTCAATAAAGAATCGTCTACACTTCTTCGGCTGAAGCCCCCTCGTGGCAACAACTAACCCCAAGGGTGAAACAACCAAGATCCCACCAATCAAACCACAAAACATCCCTACCCTCAGCACAAGAAGTTGAATGACCTACCTACTAAAGTTTAATTGCTTGGGACTCTTGCACAACCATAACCACAAGCTTTAGCTCTACCCTACAGATATCCTGATTGGACTCTACACAACTCTTCTACAATGCATAAGTATAATTATTTATATAATTTTCTATTTTTTATGTTATTTTAACCTGTTTTAGGATATTAACCTAGAATCCCAACTTATGCGAAGTCAACCCTGATTTTACCACAGACCTAATTCTGGCCTACTAAGTCCAAACACTTCTTTTAACACTTTAACCAGAAAGGCTAAACCTCTTGAACTCCCTGCTTACCTACTACTCCCTCTCTCCACTCTCTCTTTCCCCCCCTTTTTTTTTCTCTTCTCTTTTATTCCCTCAACCTCAATCTCCATACTTCTCTGATCTACCATGCCATCCTTTAAAATCGCCACTCTCAACACCCAAGGATTAAATTCCCCCACTAAATGGAGACTCTTACTCAGATGTATGCCAAAAAAAATGTAAAACTGGCCTTCCTCCAGGAAACCCACCTGCCCCAGGGCTCTACCTATCTCCAAAACTCCAAATTATACCCAATTTGCCAAGTGGCATCCTCCCAAGCCAAGAAAATAGGAGTCACAATTTTGGCACACAAATCTGTTTTCTGCGATATCCAGTTCCTTGAGAGAGACCCGGAGGGCAGATTCTTGGTCATGATATGTCAGCTGGACAATATCCAATATACACTAGTATCCTTATACGCCCCTAATTCCAAACAACTGACGTTCTTACATAAACTCCTCCCACTAATTGACCAAGTCTGCAGAGGCACACTTCTTATAGGGGGCGACTTCAACCTAACCTAGGACCCAACCTTAGATAAATGCAACCCCTCCCAAAAATCCCCAGAGAGAGGGCTGATCACCCAAGCCCACGCCTTCTGCTCCCTCATGTATCAATACAATCTCTATGATGCATGGAGATGCCTTGCTCCTTTGGAAAAAAGGACTTAACCTTTTTCTCTATACCACACCTGTCCTATTCCCGGATGGATTACTTATTATGCCACTCAACCCTACTCGATTTCTCAACACGCCACAAAATAACAACTTGCCCCTGGTCAGATCACGACATGGTCTCGATAGAAATATCGTCTACACCCTCTATCTCAAGCCCCCCCTCTTGGAGACTTACGCCTTCCCTCAACTCGGGCCCCTCTTTAGCGTTAACCTCAAAAGTAATAGAGGAACTTTTCACACCTAATGATAACAGGGAAACCAATGATCCCACACTCTGGGCAGCTTCCAAGGCCTTTCTTAGGGGCCACTTTATCAAGCAAGCTGCGAAAGAACCAGGGCAAGACCCTAGCCCAGATGTATGTGGACCTCCGCACCTTAGAAAAGGGAAATAAAAAAGCCCCATCTAGGTTGATGTCCGAGCAGATAGCCTTAATAAGATCTAGAATCAGTTCTCTAGAAAATCAAATAGTTCAGTCCAACCACTTCTCCCTACGACAACTATATTACTACAAAAGCAATCATGCAGACCGCCTTCTAGCTAACAAATTACGCATCCGCACCCAACAGCGCAGAATCCCATCTATTAAAATGCCCTCAGGCCCAGTATATCCTCCCAGGGAGATGGGGAAAGCATTTGCTCAATATTACGAATCCCTATACAACATAGAAAAATCCTCTGAAGTAGTTGTAGCCCCTCCAGTACAGATACACCACTTTCTCTCCTCCCTGATTTTACCATCCCTAACCCCAGAAGACGCTCTAGGCCTCGCAGACCCCCCTCCCCTGAGGAACTAAAATTGTTAATAAATAAGGCCCCAGGACTTGATGGGTTCACAACCTAATTCTTTAAGACTTTTTCCCAACAGTTGACCCCATATCTACTTAGATTCTATAACGCCTCCTTCTCAGAGGGTATTTTGAGACCAGAGTTCCTAGAAGCCACAATATTCACCATACCTAAAGAAGGCAAAGACCACTCCCTCTGTGAAAGTTACAGACCCATTTCTTTAATAAATGTGGACGTCAAAATGTATTTAAAAATTCTGGCCACTCGGCTAAACCTTAAGCTCCCGTGTCTCATGCACTCAGACCAGCTGGGTTTCATCCGAAGAAGACAGGCCCCGGACAGCACCAGGCGCCTCTTGAATATCTTTACAGAGGCTTCTGAAATGGGGATTCCCCTCCTCGCCCTGTCCATGGACGCAGAAAAAGCGGTTGACAGGGTGAGGTGGGTATATATGTTTGCAACTCTCCACACATTCTGTATCCTAAAAAACTTTATCAAGGCAGTCCAAGCACTTTATTTCTTCTCCCACAGCCAGGGTCCGAGGGGTAGGCTTTTGTTCTGAACCAATTAACATCCATAACAAGACTAGGCAGGGTTGTCCCTTATCCCCCTTGCTCTTCACTCTGGCCATAGAACCTTTTAGCGGTGGCAATTTGGAACTCCACTCAAATTCAGGGCCTCCTCTTGCACGACACACATAGCGTTATATGCGGATGACTTGACCTTATTCCTAACTGACCCAGGCACCTCCCTACTCGCCATTTTCAACCTCCTAGATCACTTTGGGTCCATCTCATTTTACAAACTTAGCCTGAGTAAGACAGAAGCCTTCCCTAAAAACTTTCCCCATTCCTTAATCATATCACTTAAGAGAGACTATAATTTCAAATGGTCCTATAAAGGACTTACGCACTTAGGAGTATTTTTATCCCATGATTTTAAAGAAATTGACAGAAACTTTAATAACCTCCTGACTCAGCTTCAACAAGATCTAAACTCCAGGAGGTATGACGAGATCTCATGGCTAGGCAGAATCGCAGCGATCAAAATGATGCAACTTCCTAAACTTACCTACTTTTTCAGGTGTTTACCCATGAGACTCCCGACCATACTCCTAAACAAATTTCAGGCTGTCATCGACAGGTATATCTGGAATGGCAAGCGCCCAAGAATAGCTGCAACATTTTTACAATACCCCTTGCTGTCAGGTGGTCTCAACCTCCCAAATATCCGCTCATATTACGAAGCAGCAATGATCAAACGCATCTCATCTTGGGCGATTTCCAAGAATCCCCCGAGATGGTTGGAGATCGAACAGGCCTCCCTTCCAGCACATGACACAAAGAGATCTACTATGGATTCCCTCCCATAGCTCCGCTTCTATCCCCCTCCACAATAAGATTATCCACTGCAGAGACCAATGGCTACACCTCCACCATCACCCCCAAATCTCCCCCCATCCGTCACCAATCCATTCCCTTCGAGGACTGTTATAAAGCCTCCCAACCAGGAGTCATAGTGTGAGGTCCAGACTAACAGGGCTTAGACTTTTAGATATCTTTACCAAGAGAGAACTTATGACGCACGACAGCTTTGTGGAAAAGATCTCCACACCAGTTACATTTCATATTGATTTACTGAGGCTCCGCTCACTAATGAAATCCTGGGGATTCCTCAATGTCCCTCTGAGACGCCTTACTATGTGGGAAACTAGAATTCAAACCGAAACACAACTCTTGTCCCCTCTCTCCCATCACTATCAATGCATCCTTAACTCCCAAAAATCAATCAAATACAAACACATCTTAGCCTGGGAAAAAGACTGGGAACGAACACTTCCAGAAAAAGCCTGGAGCATAGCGATAACACACACCAAACAATCCATCCACTGCAGGACCCTTTACAAGCTCTTCTACAAATTGCTCATCATATGGCACTATGTGCCATCTAAATTGAATAAGATGTTCCCCACCTGCTCCCCCCTATGCTGGCGAGGCTGCTCACAGATTGGTGATTCACAACACATTTGGTGGTCATGTCCTGCCATCAAACCGTTATTGTCCAACGTATTACCTTGTCTTGATGTCTTTCTTTGAATGCCCTGTACTGTATTTTAATTTTTTTCCCAAATAAATCGCTAAAGTTCCCATAGAAATTCTACACAAGTCAAAAAAAAACTGTAATTACTATGCATGATCTTGTTTAGGTTGTTTATTAAAGTCCTCTCCTTTTTTGTGGTTAACTGCAGGGTGTGAGAATGCTAAGCCGTGCCAGACAGATCTTATTGTCCTGCAACATGGATTGTACAAAGGGGATCAAGTCACAAAGGTTTTGCTGCAGCCACTGACTGGTATGTGATGATAATATTTGAATACTTGAGTTAACAAATTTATTGCAATTTTAAACAACTTTCCAATTTAAAAAAAAATAAATTCTAATTTACTTATCACATTTGATTTGTTCTTATGGTATTCCTTGTTGAAGAGATACCTCCGTAGGTAGCGTGCACATATCAGTAGCACTAAATGGCAGGAAAAAGTGCTGCCTTGCAGTGCTCTCATCTATAATATTCTTGCAAAACTGCTGCCATATAATCCTTCAGACATGTGCACTGTCCTGAGCTTACTTCCCTGCTTGCTAACAAAGAATACCAAGAAAATGGGAGGGGGGGGGGAATGATATTAGTAAATTGGAAAATTGTTTTAAATTGTATGTTCTATTAGAATCATGAAATAAAAATGGTAGGATTCATGTTTCTTTAACATAAGTGAGGGATGATGGAGAATGGGAGATAGACAAATGAAGGTCGCTTATGATTTTGTCTTTTAGTTATTTTTGTTTGATTTAACATTGGCGCAAGATTCCTGCTGTTCACCTCAAACACAGTTCTATTAGAGCACGCTAAATCTTATACCCTAGTAAGTCATTTTAGTAGGTTAGATGGTTCTTCTGTGTTAGCTGAGTTTTAGCTAAGAGACAGAAAAAGAAGACAGAGATCTGATGGCTTCTTGTTATAATTTAAAGGACTATGCACACTACATTGTATTTGCTGCCTACACCTCTATATGCTGTGAAGTGTTGTTGTCTAATGTTGTTCTATGTCATTGTGCTTCTGATTTAAAAGGATACTAAACCCACGTTTTCTTTCATGATTTAGATAGGGCATGCAATTTTGAGCAACTTTCTAATTTACTGCTATTATCAATTATTCTTTGTTCTCTTGCTATCTTTATTTAAAAAGAAATATCACAGACGGCAGCACTTTCCAACAGATAAAAAGTCTTTATTTNNCATACCAGGATTACAAAAATTGTGACATTTCGGGTAAAACCCTTAATCATACATCATGTGCTATTTGTGATGATCCAAATACAGAAGTATATTATAAATAATATACTAATACATAAATATAGGTACAAATTCCAAAATCTGTAATTCCAAAATCCAAACATTTTGAAATCAAAACTTTTTAATTTAATATTTTTTTAAAAATAAAATCATCACAAAATTACTATTTTCCCTGCCTGTAAGTCACAATCTTCTTTGCCTGTGTCTTTGGTTTGATTTTTGCGATCTAAAATGCAAATAATATGTCTATGTTTAATTAAAACAACAAATATTACAGTACTGTACTATCTCTCTGAGGGTACTTTGTATACAAAAGTATTAAAATTATATAAAACCACCTTTAGGTTACATGTATAAGGTGTATTATGACATAAATATTGCCTAAATGACATAAGATATTGTTGTTTACACTTAGATCTATCCCCTCTCCAAACTGCCCTATTTTACAGATGCAAATATTCCAAAATCCAAACTATTCTAAAAATCCAAACCTTTTCCGGTCCCAAGCAGTTTGGATAAAGGGTTTTCTACCGGTAGTTACAATTTGTATTCTCTTGTTTTCTATTTAGACCACATGTGATATTTTTCTATCTTTTTCTTTAGGAAGAACACACCAGCTGAGAGTTCATTGTAGTTCTCTCGGGCATCCCATTGTGGGAGACTACACCTATAGCTTTAAGATAGACAGTGACCCATACAGAATGATGCTTCATGCCTACTACCTGCGAATCCCAACTGAGAGTGAACTTATAGAGGTCACCGCTCCCGATCCCTTTGTTTCAGAAGTGGATTCTTACTGGATGCCCGGCAACGTGGTTCACAGATTGAGCGATATTATGCTAGAACTCACTGCCAGGGCCCAGATGCAGGAGAGCTGTAGGCAAAACAAAGATCTTGAGAAGAAAACAAGACGTCAGGCTTTAAATAAAGAGACTGCACAGCAAAAGGCTGCGTGTGATCAGTGGTTAGCAGAGTGGGGCTTTGAATAACACCAGAGTTCCAAGGTTTCCAAGGATGGTATTAGAAGTGGAGCAATCTTATTGGGCAACGTTCAGGCCCAATACACCGGTCTCCTGAGCCACTCGGTTTAAGTAAACCAAACGCTAGTCTTGTTCTGTAGCAGTAATTCCCAGCACCACTGTATTATCACTCACTGCTAAGTATCGCACAACACATTGCATTGGTAGCATCTTCTGTGCCGTAGATATTTACTAGTCTATTACTAGCGTACTTTGATACATCTGCCCACATTACCGTAGGCGTGTGCAATTTGTCGCTCATGGATGCACCTTATGCATAATGTGTGGGTTGTGGGTATATATCTAAAAACATGTAGTTAGAAGATATTGTATTAGTGCATGGTGCCTAAGAATACTATTTCTAATTAGGGCTTTCCTGTAGACATTTTAGACTGGTTTTATTTACTTGTTATTTATTTATTTTTTAAATTCATGGAATTACCTTATTGTTATTTTGTAATACAAAATATTTATTATCTCATTGTTTTGAGACCTTTTAGCTAAAATTACTAATTTTATTAACATATGACTTTTTTATGCACTACAATACATAACTTTTGTAATTTATTTCGCTATTTGGTAGACCATATAATATGTAGGCTCAAACTAGTCTGAGTTTCTAATTGTCTAAACATTGGTATGACTGAAGAACATTGATTAACGTTCTTAGGGGCTGATTTACCATTGTGTGGACGGACATGATCCGATGTAACGGATCATGTCCGCCGCACATCAATGAATGCCGACAGCATACGCTGTCAGCATTTATCATTGCACAAGCATTCCTTGTGCAATGCCGCCCCCTGCAAATTCGCGGCCAATCGGCTGCTAGCAGGGAGTGTCAATCAACCCGATCGTATCTGATCGGGCTGATTGCTGTCCGCCGCCTTAGAGGTGACGGGAGAGGCAGGGAGCAGC
>CAJPDP010220309.1:0-12777 GCA_905336975.1 Bombina variegata variegata | reverse complement strand
GAGATTCAAGACCAGCACCTCTATATATTTAATCCACATTTAATAAATACTGACCATTTCCAAAAAAAATTCCTTACATCCTCCTCCTTATAAAGATTTGTATCGGTCTTTTCTAAGATACATTGTTTCTTTAGGCAATTCTTAATCTCTGGTATGCTAGGTATTGCTTTTTCTTTCCATTTTTTGAAAAGTAAGTATCTGGTTGCAAGTATGGACAGATTGATTATTTTACTATTGATCTGTACTTGTTTCATGTCAGTCTGAAGAAACACTATATGTCGTAATGATAAGAACAAGGGAGAGATTCCCAATGTATTATTAAGCCAATACTCTAGTTTCCACCAGAGGGATCTTATCTTTGGACAGTCCCAAATCATATGCGCAAGATTTGCTTAGGGAAACGAACATTTGGGACATTTATTGAAATTAGGATTTCCATACCTAGAGCCTTTGTCTGGCGTATAATATGTCATGGGCAGTAATTTGGTATGTGATTCTCTCCATGAGGAAGAGAGCGTAATTTGCATGGCTTCAGAAATTGAGTTTTGAATGAGGGCAGGATTGACATTACTTTGTGGGATCACTACGACCCATTTAGAAGATATCTTTTCCAGGTTAAGAGGGCCGTTAAGAGAGCTAAGACTTTGGTATACTGTAGAAACCGACATGCAACCATTCTTTACTAATGGCAGCCAATTTTCTAAGCTCCAGAGGGACCAATTCCAACCATAGTCGCTTGTTAATTTAAGTGCAGAATGTGTCGCTTTCATATAAGCGAAGAAATCTTTTTGAAGGATTAAATTCTTCCCTAAGAAATCCAAAAGTTTTAATGCACTTCCTCTCCTTATCTAAAAGAAGGGAGATATTGTCTAGGCCCAAATTGTGCCACCTCAGGAAAAGTGCCGACTGTAACCCTGCTGAAAATTGGGGATTTCCCATTAATGGCATATAATTAGAAACCCTACCTTCTACCGCCAAGAGTTTACAAACTCGCCACCAGGCCTGCATCGGATTAGCAATAGACCTAAATTACAATTAATTAGTGCTGTGGGAAGAAATGGGTAAGTTACATTTCGATCTAAGTCATTATTTGTAACATAATCTCTAGAATATATCCAATCAGTAACTATGTGTGCAAGAAAAACATAGTTGTAGATTTGAAGGTCTGGAAAAGCCATGCCCCCATATTTCCTAGGAAGCAAAAGTTTGGATAATGAAATTCTACGTTTTTTATGCTGCCAAATGAAACCTCTTAATACAGTATTAAATAACCTAATATCTTTTCCCTTCAACATCAGTGGAATATTTTGAAGGACATAGAGTATTTTGAGGAGGCGAATCATCTTGTAAAGAGCAATGCGACCCAAGATAGATAAAGGAAGATTTTTTCAATTTGCCAGATTATCTCTGACTTTATTTAATACTGAAAGGATATTCAAACTATACCATGTGTCAGGGTTGGGGGATATTGAAATACCTAAATATTTAAATAAATGAGATACTTCCCTGAAGGGTAAATTCTTAAGTGATTCTTTAGTTTGTTTAATCCACATAAGCTCAGACTTTAAGGTATTACCTTATACCCCGAGAACGATCCAAATTGTTCAATAATTGAGAGAAGCTTGGGTACATTTATTTTAGTATTCGTAATATAAATCAGAATATCGGCGGGATAAAGAGCTATTTTAAGCTCTTTTTTTACCAATCTTAATACTTTCCAGCTGCTGTCTTATTAGAATGGCCAAGGGTTCAATGGCTACGTCAAAGAAGAGGGGAGAAAGAGGGCACCCCTGTCTTGTTCTCCTCTTTAGCCCAATATCTGCAGAGGTCATACCATTTACTGTTAACTTCGTAAAAGCCTTACTGTATAAATTATCAATAAATTTGGAGAACTTATCTCTAAAGCCAAAGCAGAAGAGAGAGAATAACAAGCAATCGAAATGAACTGAAATCAAATGCCTTTTTGGCGTCTATCGCAATAATTGCTAAGTCTGGGGTGCCCTCCTCTCCCCCGCAACCCAGTTTCTCTAATGTCTTGAAATAATCTATAGTGACAAAGACTTCTCTTATTTTTGCAGAAGAATTCCTCTTAGACAAAAATCCAGCTTGGTCCTTATGAATAATACTGGGAAGAAGCAATTGTAATCTTTGCGCTAAAATAGAGGTAAGTATTTTGTAGTCTGTGTTCAGTAAGGCTATCGGTCTATAAGACTCTTTTTGATCAGGATCCTTCCCCTGCTTTAATATAAGGGAGGTATAAGAGGCAGCGAAATTGGGAGAAATCCTATTGCCCTGAATATACATGTCATTGAAAAGCCTAGTTAAGTGTGGGACAAGCCGTGAGAACAAAATCTTATAAAATTCATTAGGAAGGGCATCGGGGCCCGGGGCTTTATTTAAGGGAAGATCCTGGATAGCTCTTGTAACTTCCAGTTCAGAAATAGGGGAGTTCAAGGTATCGGATAGCTCAGACGTTAAAGCTGGGTACAGAATTTTACCCCAGAAATCCTCACGCTCGCAAGCGTTTGAGTTCTTAAAAGAATATAGCTCTTGATAGTATTCTGTAAAGACTTTTAAGACATCTTCCGCTGTTGAGACCAATTTTTCTCCACTTTGAATAGTGTCAATCAGGGATAAACTTTTGTCCCTTTTGACAAGGTTTGCAAGAAGTTTCCCTGTTTTGTTGCCGTATCTGTATAGCTTGGCCTGACATTTTAATTATTTCTGTGTGGTCCTATGAATAAGGAAGATATCCCTTTCCTTCTTAGCTCGTGTGTATCTTGCCTAGCTTTCTGGTGTTCTATGTAATAGATAACAGTTATATGAGTTAGATACAGACTTCAACACTTCATTTTCTCTCTTTTTATATTTCTTAGTTCTGTAAATACTATAGGCTAGGATTTTCCCCCTAAGAACCGCTTTGGCGGCTTCCCAGAAGACCGCCGGTTCATTTAAATGTTCCCGGTTAAGATGAGCATAGTCCTCGTATTTAAGATTAAGCCATTTTTTAAATTTATAGTCTGATGCTAAGTAAATAGGAAAATAAAATCGTAGAGTATTGGAAGATAAGTCCCCAAGCTGAAAATCAAGAAATATAGGGGCGTGATCGGAGATACATATAGGCAAAATTCCTGATAATACTCTTTGTTTAGCGAGTCTTTCATCTAAGAGAAATAGGTCAATCCTAGAAAGAGTTTTATGTGCCATGGAGAGACAAGTAAATTCGCTAATATCAGGATTTTGTGCTCTCCATACATCCCTAACCCTGAGATTCCGATAAATCCTATTGAACATTTTGAATGCTAAATTATCTCTTTTGGTCTTAGGAGAGGAAGAATTCTGTCTATGTCTATCTAATGGGTATTGCGGAGCCACATTAAAGTCCCCCCCTAGTATTAAATAGCCCTCAGCATATGAGATTATTTTAGCTTGAAGCGTTTCCCAAAACACAGGGTTGAATTTATTCGGCGCATAGACATTGCAGAGCATGTAAAAAGTTTTGGCCAGTTTAATTTTAATCATTAGGATTCTCCCCTCTGTGTCCGCATTAATGTGTAAAACTTCATAGTTTATCCTTTTCCCTAGCAATATTGCGACTCCTCCTTTCCTTTCTACACTAGGAGAGGCAACCACTTCCTTAACCCATGCGCACTTAAGTTTTAGAACTTCCTCTGTTTTTAAATGTGTTTCTTGTAGGAAAGCAATGTTTGTATTTAGTTTCCTCAAATGAGATATTATTAACTTTCGCTTAATAGGAGATGTAATGCCTCCAATATTCCATGAAACCAGCTTAAATCTACCTACCATATTCGTCATTTATATATAAAAATAAAAAGAAGAAAAAAGAGTGGAGGAAGAGGAAAAAACAAAAAGGGAGGACCCCCCCAACTGGCCAACCCCCTCCCCTTCCCCTCTCACCCAAATTATAACACAACAACCCTTCCCCAAGGTTGACCCACTTGACCCCAGGGGCCTAACCCAACCTTTCCAAGGACTATCTTAATTACATTAACAATTAAGGAAGAAAAATAAGATAAATAATACATAAAATAAAAAAGTAAAAAAATATAAAGAAAGGAGAGAAAACAAACAATTCTTCTTTGCCAAGCTATCTCCTCTAGGAAGCTATAGAGCCTGTCTCAGCCAAAAAAAATTCTGCTTCTGCCCCAGAGTCAAATTTTTTTACCTTATTATCAACCCAGATCTTCAGCCTGTTAGGATAGATAAGGGTGGCACGAAGGCCCTGATTGATTAGTTTCGTACATAGTGGGGCTAAACTCCTCCTCTTTGCAGCTGTCTCAGCCGAAAAATCCTGAAACAACATCATTTTTGTACCTCCGATGTAAATGGGTTGATTTTTTCGGAAAAATTGTAGTAGCATAACTTTGTCTTGGAAGTTTAATACTTTGGCAATAATTGGCCTAGGTCTAGTGGTTTCTTTACCAATTGAGGGCCACCCTAACCTATGCGCCCTCTCCAGCACAATTTGTGTCTGAGACTGCAGGATTTGTAGAAGCTGTGGTAAGGTGATGGTTAAAAATGTATTAAGGTCCTCAAACAGCTTCTCCTCTGGTACCCCGATCACTCTAATATTATTCCTCCTGGACCGGTTTTCTAGGTCTTCTAATTTATCTTGAATTTTTGAAAGATTAGAAAGGGAGGCTTCCAACTTAATATTTTGACCTACAGTAAGGTCCTCAAGATCCGATATCCTTTGCTCTGCCTCAGATAATCTACTCGAAAATTGTCTGAATTCGTTCGTTAGAAGTGATATATCTTGCTTAATTTCATTCCTAAGGATGTCAAATTTAGGAGCCAGAGCTTCAGAAATGCTTGATACCAATAATTCAGTATCAAGCGGCTCACTTAAGGGCACAGAATTAGTAGCAACTGGGAGAACTTCTGCAGAGGTCTCCAAGGTAGTCTTATTTTTTCTATCTCTTTGTCTGACCGCCATACCTGAAGGTGAGGTTTTAGATTGAGTGTTAAGAAATGTATCCATGTGTGTCAGGTTCCACATCCTGCCCCTTTAATGCTCTCCTGAGAGTCTATATAAGGCTCCTCCTGTTCCTGCTTCTCTGCTGAGTATTTTGAGTAAATAGGTGTTTTATCACTGAGACCTAACAAACTTAGTCTAACAACTACAGAAGATTCTAAATTTGTATCCTCTAACCTGCATTACGTGCTATCACGATTAACTCCAATATCTTGGGAAACAATATTGCAGCCAACTGCTAATATTCCAAGCCGCTACTTGTATCACTGTTGACAGTGGGTGTTTAACACCGCACAGAGAGACACGCTGCAAGCTGCCCTCAAGCTTCCACACAGCTGGGTTTCCGCTGCTTTCCAAGTACACACGCTGTCTGCCTACACGCCTAGGACCACACACGCTGTCTGCCTACACGCCTAGGACCACACACGCTGTCTGCCTACACGCCAGGACCACACACGCTGTCTGCCTTACACGCTCAGGACCTCACATGCTGCAGACTTAGCTCCGGTCCTCCTTACCGTACAGCCTAGGAAGTGCCGTTCTTCACAGTTACGTAAGCACTACTCCGGATCACTCGCACTGCTGAGTCATTACCTCTCTGCTTCACCAAGGAGCCGGAATAGCCACACTTGACGGCTAAATTGTTATCGCATCGGATCTTCTCTCACAGCTGGAGCTGACAGGGTTGTGCATTTAAAGGAACGCTGATTCAAGGTACTATAACCACATTTTGTTATAACAGCAGCTTCCTCTTCTTAATTCCGATATCCTACTTAACAAAATAAGGATGCAAACCGGAGTGTCTAGTTCCTAAAAAATATTACTTATTTGTAACCAGCTCATAAGGATCTGCCTTCAATACAACCTTAAATCCTTTTGGGGCAAACAAATCTTTAAATCATATATCAAGCAGCATATCTGAACAAAGGATACTGGACATTACCATAATACAATCACAGATTCTTTATTCTAATCCACAATCTTACAGTGCAGACACAGTCCTTAACATCCTGAAACCTGCTTCCACACTAAACATTTAATGCTAACCTCTCTGACTCACTTTGCTTAACTAAATATTTCCTCTCTGACTGCTATCAGTCCCCTCAGTCTATGAGCAAAGAACTTGACTCTCTATACATCTAGAGTCATAGGTTTGGTGTGAGGCTGAGTGGGAATAGGCTGCATGCATACATACTTTAAACTCTGACACCATAGTCACACAGACCCTTACAATGTGCAAGTGAAAAAAGGAATTAAAAATGCTGTGCGCTGAGTGGAGGTGAACCAAGAAGGTGATGCCAATAAGAAGGACCCCGTAGGGGAAAAAGGGAAAAAAAACAGAACCCTTAAGAAGAAAGTTAACAACCTACGTGTAAAATCATGAGGAATTGTTCCTATGAAAAAAGTGAGTGAAGGAAAAAAAAAGTGGGGGGGGGGAGTGAAGTGTGTGCCGAGTTATTAAGTCAGTTATGGTGGCTGACAAAAGGGTAATATTAGTTCACCCAGAATATTAGATACCGAAGGATGACCTCACAGAGTGGGTACCAAATCCACCATGAAACACGAGGCAGAGCCAGGCTTACCAGTTTCCTTGATAACCCTACCCACAATTAATCCCTATATTCCAAGGTCAAGAGCAGAGAAGTTCAGCGCTCGCTGTAACACAACCTTGCAATAGGTAATCCTTATAGGCCACTCAGCCGAACCCCTTTTCATTTATATGTATATAGGGATATAAGGAGCAGCCTATTGATTAGGGGATCTAGAGTTAGATCCTTGCCGAGATGCCTCTCTCCCTGGAAGGACCTTAGGGGGGCTAATATAAAGACCACTTTTAAGTCCGCTGCTGAGGGGCAGTTCTCCTTTATTAATTCTGTAGATTTACTAGAAATTTAACTTGATTCACAAGGTCAGGAGTCTATGGCCTCAATTAAAGAAAAAAAGAGGGCCCCCCTCCTGTAGAAGAAAGAAGACAGGCCTCAGGCCCCCCACATATAGAAAAATAGAAATGATTCAGTTTAACAGCTAGCACATATAAGTTTTGTTTCTTCAAAGTAAAATATAAAGTTAAATATACATTCTTTGGAAGGCATAGCAGTTAGTACATTTAGCTGGAGAAAACAGGATACAACAGGCGATAAGCAAAAAATAAAAAATAATAACATAAAAAGAGAGAAAGATAAACAAGAAAAGAAAAAAGTCAATGTTCCTGTTACTTTACTTGCGTGCTGCCTGCAGATAGATCTTACGGACCTAATTCCTGCTACCAAATTATAGCAGCTTCTATACCAGGATGACGCTGGGTTCCAGGAATCGATATGACAAAAAAAGTATGTCAGATATATCATCGCCAGCTTCCTTTGCTAATTTTAGGTATAAAGCACAGCTCGAGCTCATGGGGCGCAGCACCTGTCAGAGAGTCCAATCTCAGCCGAGCCACAACTGAACCTTGACCAAGGCAGCCCCTCCGGAACCTTTAGCTGAGGAAAGCAAAATCCCCCCTCACGCAGCACCGGTGGGAGAGGGGAAACTTGAAGAGAGCAGGCAAGACCTGCGCCCCGATGGTACTTCTACTGCCATTCCATTATTCAGCCGAAGCAGCTGACCGAGATCGTTGAAGACGCAGGGAGTCAATGCAGTCCTCCCCATACGCAGCACCCATTGGAGGGGAGGAGCAGCAAACCGCCTTATTTGCAGAGGGCTGCTGGATTCCCAAGTGTATATAATATAAGAATGTCCACAGCACCTTTAAGAAAAAAACTTTCTTTTCTTTATTCAGACATCATAAAAAACAAGCAACGTTTTGGGGAAGTCCCCTTACTCATGCTATGCTTTGCTATACACAGTATCTCTGTTTTTAAACCCCAGGTTTCACGCCAGTTACACTTCTGTTGTACACTGGCTCCCCCAGGTGGTCATCTCGATACTTTACATGTAGACAGTATAGCAAATATATTTAAAAACAATATTATGGCAATGACAGTTTGGAAAAAAGGATAAAACATATTGCTCAATTTGTTACATTCATATTATTCTATCCTTCCCTATGGGCCTAATTGTTTCTATCATAATACGCAGTACAATTATAAGTGACTTATTTTATATTATAAATTTAATATTTTATATCCTACTTTTTTCAGGCTGGTAAATATATACATCATAAGCTACAATCTTATCAGAACTTCCCTGTTACAGACTATTATACTAGCAACTATTTTAGTAAGAATATTTTTTATAGAAAAAATAGGTAAGCAATTTTAGAAAAAAGTGCAGGCAGTAGCGTTCCCAATGGACAAAGGTAGGTGTAAGGCTGTAGATTATAATTCCTGTGCCTTAAGCGTAGGGCAGGCTCCCAATCAGATGGGCAAATTATTTACCCCCCTCACGCAGCACCCCTGGAAGGGGGGAAAAGAATGTCTAGGAGTGTTGTTAAGAACTTCTTTGCCGGGCTAGGATGCACGTAGAGCAGAGTAAGGGAAGCCACGACAGTCCTTCAAGGTTGCTGCAGCATGCAGCTCAGTGTGATGTAATAGCACTGATGGAGTGCCGGTAGCAGTATGTTGAGTGCTCAGCTAGCCACCCAAGGTCTAGGGTTCTAGGCACAAGAATTCTCTGCCAACGGCTCTTGCTGGAAGTCAGAGAGAAAGCGCTCACGTGACCTTGCTGTTTCGCTCCTCCCCCGGAGCTCCCAATACCTCAGAGCATACAATTTTAAGCAACTTTCTAATTTACTCCTATTTATAATTTTTTTCTTTGTTCTCTTGGTATCTTTAAATGTAGCCACCAATCAGCAAGCACCACTCAGGGTGCTGAACCAAAAATGTGCCGGCTCCTAAGCTTACATTTCTGCCTTTTCAAATAAAGATACCAAAAGAACAAAGAAACATTGATAATAGGAGTAAATTAGAAAGTTGCTTAAAACGGCATGCTCTATCTGAATCATGAAATCAATAATGTGGATTTAATATCCCTTTAAGGATGTGCTTTCACACTGAATAAGAAAGATAGGGGATGCATATGAGCCACCATCACACCACTGCTATAGAAAAAAAGGAAACATCATTTGCAATACATTTGTTTTTTTCTCTTCTCTTCCCCATCTGTGTGTTACAATTAGTGTCTGTATATGGCTGTATGTGTACTTAGCCAATCTAACTGAAGAGCTCCTACCCATCATTCATTTTGTGGGAGCATCGTGTTTTGGGAGCTCTATCCAATTTTTCCTCCTGCTGCTATACTATAGGCTGATGGCAATAATACTTAAAAGTGACAGTAAACACCTTGAATTCGAAATTTCCATTATCTTGCTATAGAAAATCATATTATCCAAGTCTAAAAACAAATTAACATATTATTTCAATTGTTTATCAATAGCCAAACTAAACCCAACATTTGCTTTATTTAGAGGGCTTTAGTCTGCAGACAACAAGGCTATCCACAATTATAATGTTAATATAAAATAAAAATAAATTGTTTTGCAGTTGTTATCAGTTAAAGCCAATTAGAAAAAACTATATGTAGCGAGGTTAGCCTTGATGCATCAGCAGAGTGCATTTTAAGTTCTGAGAATTAGGAAATCCTCAATTTTCTGAGCTAAATTAGATGAACATGGGGCAAAATAAACAAACATTTTATATAAAAATCTCACAGTTTACAATCAAAATAATTCAGTGTTTCTCTGATCTTGATATATGAGATCTACTTGCTGACGTCTACAACTTTTACAGATAACGAGGTGTTGCTTAGTAACATGTATAAACCTATGTATTATTTTCACTTTAGCAGTGCTGTCTGAAACTTGCTTATTCTGTAGTATATATACTACTATATATGTAAATTTCTGTCCTAAAATCATTAACATTCTTAAGCCTAACAAGCTTATTTAGCCACCAATCAGCAAGCACTACAGGTGCTGAAACAAAAGTGGACCGGCTCCTAAACTTACATACCTGCTTTTCAAAGAGAACAAAGAAAAAATTATAATAGGACTAAATAAGAAAGTTGTTTAAAATTGCATGCTCTGTCTGAATCAAATATGTTTAAGGGCTTAGTAAAACGGAGGCTGTGGGTATTTTACATAAAATGGAAAATTTAAGAACAAGGGGTCATGATCTCAAACTGAAGGGTAGTAGATTCAGGAGTAATTTGAGGAAGCACTTCTTTACAGAAAGAGTGATTGATTTATGGAATAAACTTCCTCAAGAGGTAGTAATCACAAATACTGTTGGGGACATTAAAAATGCCTGGGACAAGCATAGATAAGTTTATACTTTTAGGTAATATCGGGAAGACTTGCTGGGCCTATGGCTCTTATCTGCCGTCAATATCTATGTTTCTATGTTTCTATGAATCATGAAAGATAAAAAGTTGGGTTTTATATCCCTTTAATGTGTTCCTACTGACTTGTTATACCAGTTGCAGAGTATGCAATGTATGTGAAAGTGTTCCTTTAGGTTTATTTGTGTATATGGAATAGCTGTTTCTGATAATAGAAACCACAACCCAATAAAATAGGCTAAACTTGTAGTTCTATAGAGAGGTGGCCCCATTATCTTATCTGTCTAATTATTTACACAAAGTCCTCCTTATTTTACCTCTTACTGTTTACTCAAAAAACAATGCTTAAAGAAAACAATGAGCAAATTATAATTTTACCACCTCTTTGTCATATCCCACTGGGAGCATGATTTTATCTAAACCTTCTTGTTTATATAGTTTTTCTAGAACCATTACTTAAGTACTGTCATTTTCAACATAGGTGGATGTACAAATGGCAATATCAGCTATTTCAAATAACACAATGAATGTAAAAGGCGCTATTTTTAAACAATTTAATCCATTCCAGCAGGTAAAATAGTTAATTAGAAATACATTAAAGGGATAGTAAACACCAACAATGTTATTATTTAAAAAGATAGATAATCTTTTATTATTTACCATGTCCCAGTTTTGCATAACCAACACTGTTATAGAAATATACTTCTTACCTCTGTAATTACCTTGTATCTAAGCTTCTGCTGACTGCCTCCTTATCTCAGGTCTTTTGACAGACTTGCATTTCAGGCAATTAGTGCTGATTCTTAACCCTTTCACGACAGGGTCAATTTGTCTACATCGGAACAATGTTCCGATGTAGACAAATTGAAATCCTGCGATCGTGCACGCGATCGTGAGATTTCAGTTATGGGATCGGGTCAGGGGGACGTCCCTATGATGCTAGGCACGCCCTCCAGACCGCAATCGCATCCAGGAAGCACTTCAGGACAGCCAAACGGCTAGGATGTTCTATTCCGTCCTAACGGCGCTAAAGCCCAGTGTGGTTAGGATGGAATAAAATGCCATAACGGCCTTAAAAGGTTAAAGGGATAGTAAACACCAAAAATGTTATTGCTTAGAAAGATAAATAATCCCTTTATTTACATTTTTCCAGTTTTGCACAACACTGTTATAGAAATATACTTTTTACCTCAGTAATTACCTTGTATCTAAGCGTCTGCTGACTGCCTCCTTATCTCAGATCTTTTGACAGACTGTCAAAAGAACTGAAATGATGGGGCAGTCTGCAGAGGTTTAGATACAAGGTAATCACAGGGCTAAATAGTATATTAATATAACAGTGTTGGTTATGCAGAACTGGGGAATGGTAAATAAATGTATTATCTATCTTTTTAAACAATAACATTTTTGGTGTTTAATGTCCTTTTAGGAAGGCTTTGGTTGCTATAGTTTCTGTGACCGATAGACTTTAATGGTAAAATCTTTCATTATGGTTAAAAGTTTGCCTGACTTTTTTACTTAGGTGTGTGCCCATTATTGTAAAGAATAAGTAAATTGATTAGCCCATTTGTGTTAATCAGCCAAATACCAAGTTTGGTTTATTTCACTTTAAGGTGGGGCATAGTATAAAATAAATAGCATACCTGCTAAAGTAAATTTAAATAAATCTCTTTTTAATTGGACACCAGGGGGCCTATTTATCATGATGTGAGCGGACATGATCCGATATTGCGGATCATGTCCGCTGCACATTCATAAATGCCGACAGTATACGCATTTATCATTGCACCAGCAGTTCTTATGAACTGCTGGTGCAATACCGCCCGCTAGCAGGGGGTGTCAATCAACCCAGTCGTAATTGATTGGGCTGATTTCCGGCAATGTCTGTCCGCAGCCTCAGAGCAGGCGGACAGGTTATGGAGCAGCGGCCTGAAGGCTCGCCAGAAACACGGGGCATCAGGCTTCGTTCGGAGCTTGATAATTCGGCCCCCAGATGGTTAGTGGCAGTGGTTGAATCATTCAAATTTCAAAAATTATTAAAAAAGTAATTATGATTTTCATAATGATATGCAACTGCACTCATGGTTTACCAACATATTGTTATGACAGCATACCATAATATTATACTATATTTACTTACAAAAAAGGATTAAAAGATGCAAACTGCTTACTGTATTTTGTATTCTGTGCTTTCTATATTATACAGTTATTGTATGAATGTATTGTGTATATAATGTTAGAATTAATAAATATATATGTTGATGCACCCCTGCAAGATTGCAAGAGTTGTACTTATAATAAATCAGTATATACATATTCAATGTGATCAAACAAGACAAACAAAGTGGGTTCATACAAAATGTGAGTGCATCTTCCAAATATTAAATTTGTAACTTGATTTAATTCATAAAAAAAATCCAAGAATGATTCTTCTAATTAAATAAGAGATTTCTTGAGACAACATAGAATAGACAGAAAACTGTATTTTGTATTCTGTGCTTTCT
>CAJPDP010220209.1:0-11442 GCA_905336975.1 Bombina variegata variegata | reverse complement strand
TCCAGGAAACACACCGGCGACTTCTGTGAGGGTCCGAGCGATGTCACATGCAAGGTAGGCTTGTGCTCTTTCTTGGTTTTTAAGTCACCGCCTGTGAGTCAAAGCGGATGTCGCCTCTTCAGCTCTATTTATGAAAAAAAGAGGTCCAGCAAGCAGTCTCACAAGTCAAGGGGACAAGTGAGGGTTAATATTGGCAGGTTTCAGGACTTTTGTCCAGAAAAAATCAAGTTATAACAGTTTTCCTTTGTGGAGCTCCACTCCGCTGCAACTACTCAGATCGGAAGTTAACTCTGCCCCCCCTATTTGGCCTAATTTTATGTATCAAGAAGAGGCCAAACGACAGCTACTTAATACCAATAACTATAAAGGTCTTCTTGGTAACCCCACTTAGATGTTTTTGAGCAATTATAACAAATTAATCACTGATGCTCTGGCTAAAGGGATTATAGATCTCAAAGAGTTTAAATTTTTTGAAGTTGAACAACCCAGGGTTGCCACATTTTACATGTTGCTAAAAGTACATAAAAGTCTATCCAAACCACCAGGGAGACCTATAGTATCAGGCATAGGTTACCTAACGGAAAAGGCGAGCAAGTACGTGGATGCCAGACTCAGACAAATAGTTGGGTCCCTCCCATCCTACACAAGGGATACTATGCATATATTAAATAAGATGCAAGAAGTTAAGATTAATTCAGAGACTATCCTAGTTACATGCGATGTAGAGTCTCTCTACACTAGCATACAAACTCATTGGGGCTGTAAAGCTATTTACTTTCTATCTAAAGAATCCAGTATGTCTAATGAGTTGAAGGATGTCCTGATAAAGCTTCTGGAGTTTGTTCTGACTCATAACTTCTTTGTTTTTGATGACAGGTTTTACCTGAAAGTATGTGGCACAGCTATGGGCACTTCTTGTGCCCCCACATATGCAAATATATATCTGGGCCAGTGGGAAGAAACAGTAGTGTTCCATGAGTCTCTCAAACACTTTACTAGTCTACACATATATCCCACTGTTCCAGATATATAGACAATATATTATTTGTGTGGAATGGCCCTGAAAGTCTACTGCTAGCATTTATTCAAGTTCTTAATGTTAACCCTTTTGGTTTATATCTGACATCTACAATTAATAAGGTACGAAGTGAGTTTATTATTACATGAGTTCATGTTTAGACGAGTACTCACTGTATTAGTATTTGATTATTCACATTCCTCTAATAGATCATCTGATCAATTTGTCTCTTTTTAGGGTCTATATATTTTTCACTGTAAGTGTGAAGCAGGTGCCCATAGGAAGCCCTTAGATCTAGTTGGCCAATCAATACTTAGTGAGACTAACACACCCATTCCCTCTGACGTGTGTAGGGGTGTGTGAAACTAGTCATTGCGTGATTGGCCAACTCAGTATCTGTGGGCGTTTATAAGGCAGCTTACCGGATAGCTTCGGCTTGTTCATTTCACACAATTGTTAACACTGAGAAAGTCTGAGTAACGGCTGAAACGCGTCTGTTGTACATTTTACCGTAGTTGCCCCTCCTGTCACCTGAAGCAGACGCTTCCTGTTATCGGCCAGGAAACAGGGGAGAGACACACAGTTTTTTATGGGAAATGGGTTCAGTGTGTGGAGTAAAGAGTTTTCTCTGATTTTAACCTATTACAATTAAAGTTAATTTTTATGTTTATACCTTTTAGGTAGGTTTGAGTGCTATTAGCCCCTCATTCTCTCTTTCTTTTCTTATTTTCCAGTTTAATTTAAAGGGGCAGCACAGTATCTTATTGGGGTTCCTTTTCCTACCTAACTCTTATTACTTATTGAGTGCCAGTGATATATTTTTGTACATTCATGATTTAGACAGAGCACACAATTTTAAACAAATTTCTGATTTACTTATATTATTTAATTTGCTTACTTCTCTTGTTACCCTTTGCTGATAAATTTATCTAGGTAAGATCAGGAGCAGCTAAGAACCTAAGTTCTAGCTGCTGATTGGGGGCTGCATATATACACCGATTGTCATTGGCTCACTCATGTGTTTAGTTAGAGACCAATAATGCATTGCTGCTCCTTCAACAAATGATACCAAGAGAATGAAGGAAATTTGATAATAGAAGTAAACAGGAAAGGTGTTTAAAATTGTATGCTCTACCTAAATCATGAAAGAAAAAGTTTGGGTTTCATGTCCCTTTAATGGTGTATTCAAAGTTTATTGTTATTTTCTGTACAAAATGCTCTTCATTGACACTGTCAGACTTGGCACTTTTACCTAGATGCAAAATTCTGGTGAGCTATTTTTTTTAATATAATTTTTATTGAAAGTTTCAGAATTACAACATCAATTATAAAACAAAATTCAATGTCAGAGAAAGAACACATTGCCATAGTCAACAAATATAAAATCAGCTGACCTAGTACATAGGAAAGTTAATAAGGTTTAAATACTATCATTTACTTGTGTAAACAACTCAGAGTCAGCAAAACTAAGAGTGGGTACTGATTTGTTGACATATGTGAAATTGATGGTATGTGGGAGCTCGAAAGTAGCTGAGCCCCACTACCCGAGAAAACAATTGTTATTAGAAGAGAGAGAGTAAAGAAGAGTATAGGAAGGGAGAAGAAAGAGAAAGAAAAAATAAAAGGGGGGGAGGTAAGGAGGGGGGTAGGGGAAGGGAGGAAGGGTTATAGAGAGGTATTGTTACCGACCCGGAAAGTTATCTAATGGGTTGACATTAAAGTATTTGTGTGTGGTGTTGACACAGCAGTGTATGTGCCCTAAGGCAACCCTACAGTGAGGGCTGGTATGTAATGGGTAATTCGTGCCTTCACATGAGTGGTGTAATGCGGGGGTTTCCGCTGTCGTTTTGTGAGTCGTCAGTTAAGTGTATGAGTATTCGGCAAGATCTGAGGCTTGTGTCGGTTCCAGATTTCAGTCAACTGACAATGCAAGTCTAGATTATCTATTTTCATGAAGTGGTACCGCTCCAGGGTGAGGAGGTCGGTCATCTGAGTGCACCAGTCTTTAACAGTTGGGGGAGTCAGTGATTTCCAATACTTAGGGATGAGTTTCTTAGCTCCATTAATCATCATCAAAAGTAGGGATTTTGTGGCTGTATTTTGGAGTTTGGGAAGATTTTGAAACATTAGTATTTGCACTTTGGGTGATATGTCAATTTCAATTATCTCTGATATTGCATTGAAAATGGCCTCCCAGTAGGCAACTATCACTGGGCAAGTCCACCAAATGTGGTACATTGTTCCTTTTTGGCCACATCTTCTCCAACAGGAATCAGTAATTTGTGGGTTTGTTCTATGTAATCTTGTGGGAGTTAGATACCACCTACTCATGAATTTAAAGTGCATCTCCTGAGTGTTGGCAGATGATGATGGCTTCATTGCTAACTGGAATGCCCTCTTCCACTCAGAGGGGTGTGTGTCTGAGTTGGTCTCTCTGTCCCAAGCCTGTGCATAGGTAGGTAAATGTTTGTCACTTATAAGCAGTCATTTATAAAGAAGGGCTATGGTGTGTCTAGGTGGGGTCTGCTGGACACATAGAAGTTCAAAAGGGGTGAGTTCTCTATTCATTGTGCTTTTATGTCTGTGAGTGATAACAAAATGTTTAATTTGAGAACGCGCAAACCAAGACGAGAACAGAATCGAACGCGCAAACCAAGACGAGAACAGAATCTCGTCCCACTGCTGGAAGAATTCCAATGGTGCGATGTCCCCCCTGTCTAATGCAAAATGTAGGACCCCATCCCTTAGTTTGTATGGTTGACTGTGCGTAATCTTATTGTGTGTCAGTGGGATCCCAGGGTGTTCTCTTAGAGGCAATAGCGGGGAGTAGGGTGTGGAAATGTTGTTAGGGAAAGAGATTGTTTTATCCCATCCTCTGAACGTTTCTTGTGTGATAGGATAAAGCTTCAAAATTGAAGGTCTATGGCGTGGTTCAATCCAGGCCAGAGTAGCTGTGTTTCCCTTCGAAAAGATTTGGTTATCTAATTGGACCCATGATTTATGTGTGGTATTCTGACTCCAGTCTATGATATGTTGTAGTATTATTGCCCTGCTGTACATTTTAAAATTGGGGAGTCCCAACTCACCTCTTTGTTTGGGCAGGTACATTGTTTGTCTGTTTATCCTGCTCCTCTTTCCCTGCCATATATAGTTATCGATAATTTTTTGTAGTTGGGTGAGGTAGTTAGGAGGCAGAGGGATAGGAAGGGCCTGTAAAAGGTATAAAACCTGTGGAAGGATGTTCATTTGAATGATGCCCACCTTGCCTAACCAGGATATTGGTTTATTATTCCATTGTTGAAGATCACTCGTTATCTCATTCTTAAGCTTTTGGTAGTTATAAATAAAGAGGTCATTGCTATTGCTTGCCAAATTGATTCCTAAGTATTTCATTTTTTTTTGCTATGTGTATATGGAGGGTTTTCTCTATGTGAGAGATGGTTTGGGGAGAGGTAGATATGTTAAGGAGTTCGGATTTAGTGACATTGAGATGAAAATTGGAAACCTGGCCATAGCTATGTAATTCTGCTAAAATATTTGGGAGAGTGGTTTCCGTGTTTGAGACTGTGAATAGTATATCATCTGCATACATAATCATTTTATGGTCTTTTTCTCCTATAATGATACCTATTTTGATTAAGTTGTATGGAGACCGCAAGCGCCTCAATAGAGAGCACGAAAAGAAGTGGGGAAAGGGGACACCCCTGACGTGTACCATTAGAGATGACGAATGGGTCTGACAGTGTGCCATTACTTCTAATTTTCACATTTGGGTTAGAGTATAAGGAGAAGGCAAGATTGAGGAAGGAAGTACCAAAATTCATCCTATGCAGTACTTCTCTAAGGAAGTGCCAGTCAACTCTGTTGAACGCCTTTTCGGCATCCGACGAAAACAGTGTTAATTGTATGGATTTTTGTTTGGCGTAGTTGATTAATTGCAGTACTCTCAGTGTATTATCCCTAGCTTTGCGGCCCAGCACAAATCCTGCTTGATCGGTGGATACTAACTCTGGGAGGAACTTATTAAGTCTGGTTGCTAACACTTTTGCTAAGATTTTAACATCAGTATTTAATAGAGACATGGGCCTAAAATTTTCTGGCTTGTCTGGTGTTTTGCCGGGTTTTGGTAAAACGGTTATGTGAGCCTCAAGCATTGATGAAGGAAGGGTTTTTGTTACCGAGAGTTCGTTAAATAAAGCTTGTATATGGGGGACTAGAGCGTTTCTGAAGATTTTATAATATTTAGGTGTAAGGCCGTCTGGACCCGGGCTCTTTCCCGAGGGAAGGTCTTTTATTGCTTTGTCAATTTCTTCTGAGGTGATGGGTGAGTCCAGAGAGCTAGAATCCTCTGGTGTGAGTCTCGCTAGTGGTAGGTTTGATATGTAAGCATTAGTGAGCAATTCTTTTGCTGATGAGTTTCCCTGAGTAAACGGTGTTGGTGTTGTAGGATCTAGGTTGTATAAATTACTATAGTAATTTTGCATTATGTTTGCTATTCCCCTACTATCCTGCACCTTTGTACCCTTAGAGTCTATTAAAGTGTGAATGATGTGTTTTGCGTTTTATTGACCTAGCCAAAAGCTTACCAGGTTTATTCCCCTGGTCATAATACATTTGTCTCAAGCATAGAGCTTGTCTTTGTGACTCAGCGGTCAGAAGGTCTTTAAGATCTTTCTTGGCCTGCTGTAATTTGCTTGAAACATTAGGGTCTTGGGGTTTCATTTTATGTATGCTTTCTAGTTTGTGTATGGTCTAGTGAGCTTGTTCATATTTTTTTTTTATTATTTTTATTTGAAGTTCACAACACGGCATACATATACAAAAAGAGAATAATAAGGCATAGGAATAGTACAGAGTATGTTGCACAAATTACAAAATCAGGATCACCAAAAATGCTGTACAGCTATTATGCCAACTAGAGCTCCACCCCCCAACATGACATTAGAGGACACTTTTGGTCCTTGCAACTATGGAACTAACTTATAGGGGGGTATCTTAAATAAACAAGACCACTTTTGGATCTCAGAAACCGGACCTCATTTTCTGCATTAAAACTCAAAGAAAAGTAATGAAAAGTAATGTAACAGAGCCTCTTTGGAAATGTCGAAGAGTATCAGGGGATTAAACTAGTAACTGATGGGCCTCCTAAGCTGCCAAAACTTCATGCAATATAAACAAGAGATATGGGCACACATATCTATGGGGGGGGAGGGCGAGGAATACTGAAGGTGGGGGCAAATGGGACAGCGGACCTCTCTCCTCACATAACTTAAAGCCAGGACTATATCTACCTTAAAGTTTCTTTCCTCATTAAGTACTCTCCTAGTCCTCAACATAGGCCACGCCTGGGTCCTATTTGTCTGAAGTGATTGCGGGCAATTATTGAAGCCAATAAATAGTATATGAAGGGCATTTTTATAAGATTGAAAAAGTTTGGGAATGTCTTATGGGGTGTTCGGTTAATTCTAAGTAAATAAAGGGGAATAAAGGTTTAAGTAACATAGATTTATAGCTTTGGAATCTCTAGTTCCATCTCTCTCTGTTTAGTTGCGTCCACCGAATGAGAGATGTTGATTTTGAGTAAAACATATTATGGCAGTCTTCCTTATATAGATTGAGTGAATACAGACAGTTACCCAAATAATAGACACCATGTAACTAGTGTTTTTAAAGGCTATTCTTGCTATTATCTCCCCTATGGCCACGGCCGCTAGCCCCAGGGAAGAAGGGTTATGTTTAACCGTCTCCAATATGCTACCAAGACCTTATATTAACGGGACTCAGATATATTAATAGAGTGACGTACATATGATAATATCACAGGAATAATTCAATCTAAGAGTATAGAGCTAGATATCCTATTACCCAAACTTAAAGAATAGGAGGGGATGGAGACAATGAGCATTATTCTAGTAACTTACTAATATACATCTGCCCACTAAAACACCTCAGTGCAATATCATAAGAAGCATTCAAAATTCTAACATTGCCAATTGTCCAGGAGGGTGAAATCATGGGACAAAACATTTAAGCTGTAAGAGAGAGAAGCAAAAGAAAACATATATAGCTTAAACTTTTAAACAATAACTGTGTGATTAATTTAATCATATAGGCAGACAATTTCTTTGCAAAAAAAAGGTCATCCAGGCTCGCAATAAATGTACTGCTCTGCTGCTTCCCGGGACAGAATAGCTGATCAACAAACTTGAATAATAGTCCCGGGCTCAGATCTAGCTCAACCCATACCTTGTCTCTCTGCAAGTGAAGTGTAGGCCAATGTACATAGTCCTAAGCACAGAGTCATCCAGGCCCACAGAATACTCCCCCGCTTGCGGCTCGCACCCCCAGGACTCAGGGCGCCAATAGTAGAACCAGGTTCTATGTCTGTGGAGTTGCCGGTCTCAAACAAGGCAGCACAAGGGATGTCCCAGTAAACAACGGAAAGTCCAGGAGCCGCAGGCCCCATAATCCACCTGCATTTCTTCTGAGTGCCATCCTCGATAGTTGCCCATACATCATCCCACGTGGACAAGGACTTGCCGGTCTCATCTGTTATCCAAGGTAAAGTTGTCTGTTTGTTGGTGGATACGAGCCGTGGAGGTTCCGCTGAGCATACTGCATTGTCATCTCTGCCATCAACTAACATCAGCGTCTCCTCCATAGCAGTGCTTAGAATATCAGATGAGCGTGTTCCCTCCGTGTATAGATCCTCTGCCGCCATTACAGTAAGCATATCGGGAGAAGGGGTAGGTTCCGCCATCGCCTCAGTACTCTCACCGGTTCTCGCAGTCCCTTTGAAACAGTCATCCAATAACTTGTGTAGTTTTAGATAATGCTCGTTTAGCAGTGCCAGATATTTGCTGTGTGGGTGCAGATATTTGCTGTAATGGCTGATAGACTGGAGAAGAAGCTTGTCACGTAGCTGCCCCAACAAACAGGCAGGACATAAGTCAAAGTTTCCACTCTTAGAGTATAGCTATAGGTTGCAGTAAATAATTTCTTCAGCATAAGAAATATCGAAAATTACTATGAAAAGCTCATAAAAATAGTTTCTGGCTCAGAGAGCTTCATTGAGACACGTCCTGCCGCATTGAGTGTAGGCTCCGCCCCCGTCGAGCTTGTTCATATTTAATCCGTCTCTCTTTAATTTTTTTGGCTTTTAGTTTTAAGAATTCACCTCTAACCACGCATTTGTGTGCTTCCCAGTTTGTAGAGAGGAGGTATCAGTATGAGAGTTAAGAGTGAAGTACTCCGTCAAAACGGTATCTATTGAGGTCACTGTCGTCAGATCTAACAGTAGGTGGTCGTCAAGCCTCCATATGTAGTCAGTCAGAGGAGCCTCTGGCCATACAATGTCACATACCACAGGGGCATGATCTGTCCATGTAATTGAGCCTATATGGCAGGAGTGTACGATTGGGAGACTGATAGAGTCTGTAAACCAGTAGTCAATGCAAGAGTATTTGTGTAAAAATACATATATGTGTAATCCCTGCCCGCAGGGTGTAATGTTCTCCATATGTCGTGTACATTTAGATCTGCTAGCGTAGTTTTGATTGATTTCAATATTGGTTTGGGGACACTAGACCCGGAGTTGAAGGTGTCAAGTGCTGGGTATAATGGTACATTAAAGTCGCCCCCCAGCAGCACCGTACCTTTTGAGTGATCTAGAAGCAGTCTCGCCATTTTTTCTTAAAAAACTATGCTGTTGTACATTTGGGGCGTATATATTAAGGAGTGTAATTGGTCTTCCAAATAAGAGGCCCACCAGCAGTAAGTAGCTGCCGTCCGAGTCCTTATGCATTGACATTAATTGAAAGGCTGTGGAGCTATGCATTAAAATGCCCACTCCATTCTTATTTTGGGGGCCCGATGCAAAGTAAGCAGTGGGGTATTTCTGATTAAGCCATTTTGGCTCCCTGCCTCATTGGAAATGTGTCTACTGTAAGAAGACAAAAGAACTATGATGTTTGGATATATCTCGTAACGCTATAGAGCGCTTCCCGGGGCTGTTCAAGCCGTGTACATTAATCGTTGTTAACATCAGAGTGTGGTCTGGTTTACGGGAGGAGGGGATACTCATTTTGTAAGGGGAGGGTCTGGGAAGAAAAAAAAATGTAAGGGGGAAATAGGAGGGGGTAAAAGAGAAGAAGAGAGGTATATAGAAAGAAAAAGAGAGAAAGTGAGAATTTATATATGGTAGATAAGAGAAACTATAGAAAATAGTTAGGCTCCGGTCCAGCTAGCCAACGAAGATTGTTATTGCTTAGTTTGACTAAGAACTCAGTCAGACCAGAATAGAGGTTTTAGGAGAGTAGTAATGCAAAAGAGAGAGAAAAAGAATCTCCTTGCAAGAGTGTACGGTAGAAAGGTGGTACACTAATGGTGTTGTGTCCTGGCGATGGTATAAGGCCATTATATAAAATATAACTTATATAAAGGCGAATAACTATTTGCACTCGTCTTAAATCTAGTTATTGCATATAGTTTGATTTATTTGGACCATGAGGTCTAACAGTAGGATAATATGTGTTGTAAATGTTATCTAGTCTAATCTACGGGTCTATATGTTGTGATGTCAACAGAACCTGAGAAATATATGGAAATGTTTGAGTGTAAGTAAGGGCGTTTGTTTCCTATTTTTAATGAAAGTCATATTAATGGAGGAAAAGGAAACAACACCCCAATGCAATACATCGGACATTATACATTATATAATAAGGACGTAAAACAATTAATCTGTCTATCCAGAACAAGATGTAACAGGTGAAACAATGCAACTAAACTGTTGATAACTTTTCTAAAATAGCTATTCTCTCACTTGTCATGTCTTTTAATTAGAAGAGACAACCAGGCCATGTTGCCACATGCAAAGCCCCTTAAAAGTTGCTCAACTTGACTAGTTATATGAGTGGAGGACGACTCATTGCAAAGTGGCCTGTATCTTCCTGCCTGTGCTGAGGGCCCTATACATTTTCAAAAACTACTAGTAACTAACAGGCATTATCTAGACATGTTTTATTGTTAGCCTGTACTATAATACAATTCAGATATTGAGAACCCTATAGCTTAACTTGGCCCTCTTCTATATTGTCCATAACTGAGCGGTAAATAGCGTAAGAGTATAACCTTATTCCTAAACTTTATGTCTTAAAGTTGCATCTAGTAAACTAAAATTAACAAATCAATGAATACATTTCAAAGATACTTGCACTTCCAATGTGAGGTTGGAAATTTCACATAGGCAGTCTTTAGTCATACATAGAGGTTTTGGAACTACCAACTGTTTTCAGTCTCCTGTGTCTCTGGGATTAGTTGTGTCCTGTATATTAATGCCGGATTCTTCCTGTGCCATATCCTGTGTGCTGGGTGCTATTTCTTCAGCCTGCTGTGTATGTACAGGTACATCTATGGAGAGTTGGGTGCAGAACCGGCAAGATCCTCTTTTGTCTTATAGATCACAGTCTTATTATCTTTAGTTGCAATTATGGATACAGGGATCCCCCATCAATAAGGTATTTTATGGTTCTGCAAAACAGATGTGAGAAATGACAATGATCTGCGAGTGATGGGGCTGATGTCACTGAATATTTGTATATTTATCCCTGCATGGCGAATTGGCTGCTTTGCCCTAGAGTTTCTTAGGATGTCCTCCTTGTCAGGAAAGTGAAGTAGTTTTAAAATAATATCCCTAGGAGGGGCTTTAGGTGGGGGTTTGGCCCTGAGTGCCCTATGCGCTCTTCCAATAGGAATGTCAGGAGCACCAGGTGTCCCTTTAATTGTCCGGAATAGATCTTGTAAATATCCTGCAATCGCAGAGGGGGCAACTGATTCTGGTGCCCACAAACAGAAAATGCAGTTCGAGCACAAAAAATTAAAAATGTGTATACACTGCTGCGGTAGTCCTGTACCATTAAAGTCAATTCGGTTATGTTACTATTGTCCCAAATTGCCGGTCAATGTAGATATGCAGTGAACACTAAATAACTATGGTCTCATAAGAATCCTTACGGTGAATGCTGTGTTTGCTAATGGCATAATATATCCAACATTATAGCACTGGTATGAAGTAAAGTTACCTTGTCATATCGCACCGCTTCACAGGCAAACCTTGAGATGCCTTGCTCACAGGTAGGGAGACGCTCCTCTGGCTCCCAATGAATGATCAGAGAACAAAGAGAAATGGACCTGGTGCAAGGTAGAAATCGATCCGCAAAACTTTATGCAAGTAAAATGAACTTTATTGTAAGTCATAACATACATACAGGGTACAAACAAGCTCAGGAGGGAGCTTGAGACAACAAAACGTCCGACGCATTTCCTGCCCGTAGGCACTTCGTCAGGGAAGTGCCTATGGGCATGAAACGCGTCGGACGTTTTGATTCTGGTGCCCCTCTAATCCGCAAGTTGTTACGGCGGCTGCG
>CAJPDP010220151.1:0-13095 GCA_905336975.1 Bombina variegata variegata | reverse complement strand
TCCTGGCTTGTAATTTGACTTGTGGAATTTTTATTAATTTTTGCTATTAATAAAAGTGTGATTATTTTTGCACTTCTCATCTCAGTCTGATTCCTGGCACCCTGACATCCTGGACCCTAGCCCAGCAGAAGGCGTTTGCCAAGCACTGGTATCCTGCTCCAGTACTCAAGCCCAGCAGAGGGCGTCTTCCAAGCACCGGTATCCTGCTACAGTACCCTAGCCCTGCAGAGAGCGTCTGTCAAGCACCAGTATTCTGCTTCAGTACTCAAGCCCTGAAGATGGCATCTGCCAAACATCTGTATCCTGTTCCAGTCTAGGCCTTAATGTGGGCTTTCTTGTCCTGGCCTCCAGTGGACATTCCTGTCTTCGGCCCTCAGTTGGAACTTTGTTCCAGGCCCTATCATGGGCGCACCTACTTGCCTATCCTGTTTGCAGTCTCTAGTTCCAATAAACTTGCTTGCTTGTCTGTTTCTAAACCATGCCTAAAAGAAGTAATTCCATAATGAAGCACATACCGCTGGCCCCTTTCAGTGTTCAAGACAGTCCTAAAGCTGGCACAATCATGTATATGCTCCTTACCCCCGAGCCTGCTCTGCAGAGTGTGACATCCTGTTGCGTCGTCCTCCCTTCCAAGATTCTCTGCTTTTGCTTGCACAGCACTGGATGGGCTTTTCTACTAAATGCAGTCTTCTCTGTGGCTGGTAAACAGGGTAGTATGGATTCTATTCAGGTAACTCAGAATACTCACATAGCTACAGGCTATTAGTAGGTTCATTACTACACATATAGCATAGCCAGGGGACAATTCAGTCTTCACACAGACATGTTCCACCTATGATATACACATTCCTCAATGATGTTGTGTTATATGCATCTTTATTACATAACGTAATATAATGTTTGTGTATTACACTTTATTCAAGGGTTTTTTGTGGCAAATTAACGTTAAATTTTTTTATTTTTTTTTGACTTGGAGAGAGAATCTGCTCCTTTTATAGGTTGAGCTTTTGGATTAATTTCTTTCATACAGGTGGTGATATACCACAATCCATTACTTCTGGGAATTACTCTTCTCTGCCACTAGAAGCAGGCAATTTCCAAACCCCAACAACTTTATAAAACCCCCTCTCACCTAACTGGTAACTCTTATCTTTGCCTCTGCTGGAGGAAGGTGAAGAAGGAAGATGTGCATTTGATTCTTCAGACAGAGGGGTTCTCAGATTGAGTTGAGGCCCATTTCCCCTCAGAGTGCAGTTTTTTTATGGAGTGATGTATTTGGAGTATGGGTAGTGGCATATTTTTCACCTGTGTTTAGGTCTCGGTGATCAAAAGTTCTGCGAAGCAGCGAAATATTCCAAGGGATTCACCGCTATGTCGAGCAAGCCTGTGGAAATATTCCAAGCTCCCAACACAGATACAAACAGGCGGCATCGCTGAGAGGTGTTTACTATACATGCCATTGGTCGGCGATGCTGGCTACAGATAACACTCGGCATCACCACCCATATTGGTGATGTATAGTAAATGATACCTTGGACTATAACTGCCGTGCCTAACTACTAATCCTAAATACCACTATACTGAAGTACCCCAGTATTGCAAACTATCACTACACTAATAAATATCTAAACCTGTTAACCCCTATACTGCTTCATAACCACCGCAAGTATCTATCCAGTTAACCCCTATACTGCCACTAGCCCACTGCAAGTCTCTGTTCTGTAACCACTATGCCACCACATACCCACTGCAAGTACCCATGTTAACTATAAACCCCTATACCGCCACTAGCCCACTGAAAGTATCCTACACCATTGTTTCTCAACTGCGGTCCTCAAGTACCCCCAACAAGGCAGGTTTTCATTGTAGCTGAGCCAGCAACAATTTTAAAAATTTGTTTATATTTAAAATAATAAACACAACAAGCAAGAATATCTACATTTAAATTTATATCCAATACTTAAAATAATATGCAATATACATGATGAGGCATTTTATTTTAAACATTGTAGAAAGGCCTTGCATTGTTATTCAATATTTAAAATGGTATGCATTGTCATGTATATTGCATATTTTAAGTATTGCATATAAATTAAAATGTATTTATCTTAGCTTGTTGTGTTTATTAGTGATAACATAGATAAGTTTACAATATGGAAGATCCATCTGAGAAAATATGGATTATCGCTATGCTAGAGCTAATATTTCACCAGGAGGGGCGGTACAAGAATGACAAACTAACATTGTGCCGGAAGAAGACCTGGATATACTTCACAAGGGTGAAACACCAACTGTTTGTTGATTTTCTGAGGGGTAGTCAGCTGCTTCCTCTTATAAATACATTCCTGGATACAAATCATTGAGGTGGTCGAGGTATGGGCGCTCCTAACGCTAATTAAATACACAGCCGGATTTAATCATTCTACTTTTACAGTCCGGAGGAAATACAGATTGGCATAAAAGGAACCAGCTAAGAGGGTGTTGAAGTGATACCACCAAGCGACCCTGTGCATCTGCAACCCGGTGGGCTGTAAAGGTCAAGATAGGATCAAGTAATCCATCTATGAGTGTCTCTTATACGTGACGACTGATGTGAATGTACACCTGACGAGGTAGGCAAATGGTATAGCCCTAAACCCTTGGAGGTGTTCAATAATGATTGTGGATAATCATGTAAGATTGAGACTCAAGGACATGTACCTTTAAACTACAGCCCCACTTTCTGACATATTGCTTATGCTATGAACTGACTATACAAGAGTTGCCCTTCTGCTTTAATATCTCCCACCTCTACTTTGTTCTAAATCCTGATGGGACTCTATGCAGTATCTTGCATCTGACCTAATAAAATCAAAATAATTGCCGTTACTAACAGCATTAACATACTGGACTTTGCTTCAGCAATGCTTTATTACTAAGGCATACTAATATCTAACACATGGACAGCATTTTGTGTTTGATATGCCTAATTAATACGGTTTACTATAGTGGGCCCACTAGCTTTTAGAATTTTTACTTGTATTTTGGATAATAAATTGTGCATAGTGTATATTGCAACAACTTGGTGTCTGTTGTATCTCTGGCTGGTTTAACCCATGGTAGTCACTCTATACACTGCTAACAGGTTTTTAACTATAAGGTGATATACTTGTGTGCTGGACAAGGGAGGTCTGCTCTTTTCTTGAGCAGTGCTAAGGCTTTTCAGTTGATATATATATATATATTTGTTATAGTAGGGTCAATGGCAGTTTAGGGGTCAATGTTTAAATTATGTGCATAGTCATGTTCAATACATATTATTTAAAGAATTGTATATATCTATAGAGTAAAAGGTATTTAATGTTGCTTTCTTTTATTTTAAACATAAACATATATTTTCAAATATATATTTATGTTTGAAATAATAAACACAGCCAGCAACAATAAATCAATTTTAAGATATATACAACACTTTGAAGAATCTACATTGTATATGACAATGCATATTTTGTCAAGGAGATGTGGTAAACGCCAGTGGGTCAGCAAATCCTAGCCGGGCTCTTGGAAGTGAGTGTTGGACCAGAATTGAGCCCCGATCTGGCGCTTCTTAAAAGGTGTGCCAATCGAGCAGGGTACAGGGGATTGCCCTTTTAGTATGTTGTCGGCAATTTAATGAGGCACCTGGGGATACTTGTTTGGGAGTGCTACCTTCTGGGAGGAATGTGGGAGACTTAAATTTCCGTTCCCCATCCCTCCCAGAAGGTAGTACCCCCAAACAAGTGGTATCCTCAGGTGCCTCATCAAATTGGCAAACAATTGTTTAGCACATCTCCATGACACATCATTTACACATGTAAAATTTTAGTGACATAGCTCCTTTCATTATAAGGGGGAGGTTTACTATTTATTATAATCAATCATATACCATCAGAAAAGAATAGGATCTCAAATTTTAGAGATACCTTTTAAAAACAGGGATTACAGCACTGTTTTTCTTATATCAAAAACACCTATTTATTTAAGATCAAGAACAGAAAGCAAAAGAATATTGCAGGTGCAGCAAACGTTAATACCCATTCATTCAAAACCAACCATATACAATTCGATCATGAGATAGCATATATATCTCCCTATTTTAGCTGTAAAGTCCACTTTCCTTGCCATAAAAATTAATTGTGTGCACACAAAAAACAAAAGTTCTTATTCTAAACAGGTAGTGGCCAGCGCTGGTATACTGTTAGTAGAAAAGCATGCTATTAGCAGCGTGTCCAGTTAAGCATAGGTCAGGATAGGGTTCATTTTTATTATATATGCATAGTTAGTCAGTTCATATTTCAACTTAGCGTTGTTAAAGAAGCAGGTTAGCAGGTGTAAGTCTGCTATACAATTCCCAAATTGCCTAAAAACAGTACAAATCCACCGGGACATCCCATAGTCTCAGGGATAGGCAGCCTTACAGAGAAAATAGGAAACTACATTGACATCTTTCTTAGACCATTTTTAATTACATTGCCGTCATATGTAAAAGATACATTGGATCTTCTGAGAAAATTGGACAGTTTGATTGTCTCAAGTTCCACAATTCTGGTATCTCTAGATGTTGAAAGCTTGTATGCCTCAATCCCCCATAACGTAGGGGTTGAGGCAGTAAGGCACTTTCTGGAGACTTTAGGAAAACATTGTAGAAAACATACTGAACTAATTAGCAGCCTGTTGCAGTTTGTTCTGACCCACATGTTCATGTTTGACAATCAAATATATCAACAACAGAAGGGAACAGCGATGGGGGCGGTTTGTGCCCCCACGTATGCATGCCTACACTTGGGTTCATGGGAAATGACAGATGTTTTTGACAAACATGGAGACATTGTGGAAAGGTATATACAATTATGGGTCTGATATGTGGACGATATCCCGATACTGTGGGGCAGCCCGGTGGAAATTCTGAAAGATTTCATTACAAAACTAAACACAAATGACAGAAATATCTTTTTAATGTACAAAATAAGTGAAGTTGAACTGAACTTTCTGGATATTAGGATTAAAAAACAAGGTACAGTCTTGACCACAGAAAATTATAGAAAAAGTACAGCCACGAATAGCATTCCTGATGCTTCCAGTGCACATCCAATAAGAAAGGTGTACCAACTGGACAGTTCCTCAGGATAAGAAGGAACTGCTCAGTAGGTAAGAAATTTGAGGAACACACAGATCTTATGCAGAGTAGGTTTTTAAGAAGAGGATATTCAAAAAAATCCATAAAAAGAGCAAGATCTAGGAATACACAAAGAGATAAACTTCTATATGAGCAAAAAGGGGAAAAAGAGTTTAAAAAAAGTACACTAATGACTGTGCTCTATCTCCTGAACTAAAATATAAATATGTAAATAGGGTTAGATATATCTAGTGTGAATGCCAATGTATGAAAGCTAATTACGTAAGTGCATGAGATGGACTCATATCTGAATATGCAATATGAAAGTGAAGCATATGATAATAAAAGTAGTCCACCTTAAATGCTGTTATGAAATAGAAAGAGGTGGAGCCAGTCTGTTAAAATAATGGCATACCCAATGAATGACAGCCCTGATGAAGCCCTTGTTGAAAAGGATTATGGGTGAAACACGCGTGGGCTTGTTTGTACCAAATTGAAAGACCATATGCAGCTTGTGAGAGTCGAGTCACAGCAGTATTGCACAGTGAGGAGCTATCGCTGAATCACCACTGACTATAACAAGGAGGTCTGTTGAAAGTGTTTGCGGAGTACCTAGAGGGTGGCTTGGAGCCGCGGTCCGTTTTGGAGGCGAGCTAAGTGCTGAGAGGTAAGTGGAGGGAGCGAAGGCTACGCTTTTTTGCTTTCTGTTCTTGATCTTAGAACTGAATAAATAAATAGGTGTTTTTGATATAAGAAAAAGAGTGCTGTATTCCCTGTCTTTAAAATGTATCTCTAAAATTTGAGATCCTATTCTTTTCTGATGATATATGATTGATTAATTTGAATATGCGTATGCACCAATAAGAAGTTATTTTGCTTTTATATGAAACCTACTTGTTGAGAATATATTATTAATTGTAAATCTTACTATTTATTATAGTTTATAATAGTCAGGTAGTTTGCAGACAGTAGGCAGTCTAGCGTTAGCTGAGGTGTTCCAGGGGAGTGTAGGTTAGACATTACCTAAGTATAAGCGGTATTAGGGACTTAGCTGTGTGTTCCAGTGGTGTGTAGGTTAGGTGTGACATAGGTGTAGGTATAGTCAGGGGGAGTTAGCTGTGCTGTGCAGAGGGAGTTTAGGTTAGCTCTGACGTAGGTGAGGGCACTCTGTGGAGGTAGCGAGGTGGAGCAGGTGAGAGTGTAGGTTAGATGTGACGTTGGTATAGGCGTTCAGCTGGAGATAGCGGGGCATGCTAGAGTAGGCTGCACTTTGATTCGGACATATTGACACCAGTGCAATATGTTTGAATCAGCAAAGTGCAGGTTGTGAGGAGGGTAGTGGCCATGTTTGCCTCACCAGCTATCAGCTGTCGAGACTACATCGCCTGAGGTAGTTAGCGTAGGTGTACTGCATCTTAGATCCAGCCAGAAATATTTGGAGTGTGCCTGCACAAAAACTATTTTTAGTTTCAGTTAGCACACTGTCTGTGCCATGTAGACCCACTTCAAATAGGGCCCCTCTGGGCCACAGCAAAAATGCGGGTGGTGACATCACACTCTTATTGACTGCTATGGGAGAGACATCGTCGCTCGCCGGCACTGCTCGGCCATGGCCATTTTCTTAGAAAATCTCGGAAGATGGACTTCGAGGCCAAAAAGGCAGTTTCTCGCCGGTTTGTCAATAAATCGAAAATCAAAGCTGCAGTCACAAGCCTTCCACAAGAGTCGCAGGGACTTGTCCTTTACCTCCTCCAGTTGGGTCGTCAATATACTCTTATTCCAGATCCTCTGCTGTTATGTTTCAGCACTGGTTTGGTTTCCTACTGGTTTCCTTTAGTAGTAGGGTGCCTATTGGTAAGAACTATTTTTTTTATTATTTAAAACTCTATAAGCCCCTGGGGGCGGAGCCAACCTCCGAAGAGAGCAGACGTGTATGAGCAGAGCTTCTGGCTTATACACTAAAAAATGAAAAATAATTTAATATTATAAGACTAGATTTATGCCCACTATCTCATATATACTCGGCTAAGCATCTTAAGCGAGAAAAAGCCCTACACAGAGGAGCTATGCAAGATTATGGCTTTTCAACCTTGCCATGCGGTATGCACTGCTGTTTCATCCACTGGGCCCGCTAGCCTTGGCAATCTATACTATCAGAAGAACTAGCTGACCGCAATATACTTTCTCCCGGACATCTAGACTGTCCTAACTAATATATCTCTGCACAATTAAGTGTTGAGGAGCAGATACCTACGAGCTACTCACTTGTACCTGAGGTGCAGTTTTAACATGGAGGTGGTGGAGGCTTGGTAACTCACCCAGCGGCTCATTGACGATTATTTCCAGACCCTCAAGACTAGCCTTACCTTACTACTGTCTTCCCTGGCGCAACGGTTATTACCAATTGAGGATCCTTTAAACCTTCAGCAACGAGATATTGAGGGAATCATACCTATATGCGCACCACAGGAGAAACAGGATTCTCCTCCAGGCGGCCCACAGCTAAAGCCATCACATTCTGTCCTGGTACAGATGGAGGTTGCGGGTAGTACCTCATTGGAGAGCCCGAAGGTAACTCAGAAGACAGGAAAGTTGTCGGGGATCCGGCATATCTTTCCGGATAATACCGGCTGGTCAGAAACTCACACACGAGTACAAAATTGGCTGCAGAGAAGAGCGCCGAAAGCGGCAGGCCCCTGAGATTCATGGAGACACCTCATTATAACAAAGTTCTTCTGACATACACATCCTCACATGGTGCCAAGTGCGAATTACCCCTGACAGGATGCTTTCGAGGCCAGAAGCTGCAACCGGTTGAGACATCTCCTTCACAAATCACTGAAACCGGAATCGGTTAGATATATGCACTTTCTCCCTACATATCGAGATGCTCCGCTTACATGGAATTTTAAGTCTGACTTATTGCCCTGCAAGAGGAGTCTTCACCATTTGGATTGTTTCTTTCCACATTATATTAACACTACCACTTACACATTTCTCCTCACACAGAACTGACACTCCCACCTAACTCTTTTCTCGAGTCCACCTACCACACCTTCTGCAAATATTTTTCAGAACGTTATCTCAGACTCTCTTGGAGGTGGATGGGGTATCAATAACACAAGGAGTATATTCGCTTATAATGCTTTGGCACAGGGAGGGCAAGCAGCCATCGGATATCATACAAGCTCTCTGAAAGGCATTTATATACGAGAAATACAGCTTCAATCTTGTCAGCTTTATTTTCAATAGGGATTCAGTGCACTTTACCCTCTCAGAGGGTTAGATATGGATATATCTCAGTTGCGACTAGAGGTGGTTAAACAGCACCATTACTTTTCACCAGTGCTCTGTATTTCTCAAGAACGTTGAGGACTTGCTTTTGATGACAAATCTGACTCTTCTCTTTACAGTTAAGTGGGGAATACCTTATGTTTATTTTGTTAAAATCCTGCCTCCCCATGTATTTTACCCCTGTTTAGATGCTCATTAGATAATAGACACAGACAGCTAAAATGATGCTTGACCGTGACCTGGTGTCCCTAACTATGTTCTCATATAATGTTTTTTTTTTTTTTTTTTAATGTGCCTAGGGGCTTGGATGTCTGCGGCCGAGATGTCTGAGCCTTTCCACTTTTTTATTTATAAATATAAAATGTACATTACGTATGGATTGGGGACTACCCAGTCAGCTGGAGTATATTAGCATTCAATATTTGATATGTGTTTACACCTTTACAAATAGTTCCAGATTCTTGTTTATTAATAAGGTTTGATAGTAGATGTCTTGAAAATATAGGAGGGGAACAGACAGCATACATATGTTAGATTCTCCATTTTTAGTATGTGATATCATTTGAAAAACTCATAACCTGATGTTATGGCCATCGCTATCCTGTGACACGTAGCCTTACCTCAAAGTATCTGACATGCTCCTAGCGCAGGCTGGACCTGCACTACTGCTATTATCAATGGTCTCCTTAATTATAATACCTTAAATGAGCTACATAAACCATGTCACATCTATGAGTTTAGCTCTTAAGGCTCCACTAAACCAGGTATAACATCAGCTCAGCATGTAATTAGATATTTTTTATTTACCCACTAGAAACTCATATGCTTATGATACTCTCTACATGGATATGTCACTTTGTAATGTTGAAGCTTACCTACTCTGAGCCATGATGCAACAGTTTACCTTATCTTTATATGGAGGCACGATTTTTAGTATATGCTGCCTATCACATTTAAATAACCACCCCCCCCCTTTTCCCCGCATAATAAACCTCCTAGATAAGGAAGGCTAACTACGCGGTTTGTCTCGTCTATACCGCAACCCTAACTAAACTTCATACTTACATATTTCATTATACCACTCATACACAAGAAAACTTGTTTCATGGTTTTTTGGCTACTGCCAACCAAGCTTTTTAACTATGAGTGTATCCTTGCTTTTCTTTTCCTTGTTTATATTGCTCCTTGATGTAATCCTTAAATGCATATGTCAGGTTTCTTTTTGAACCATAGTGCTCATTTTTTTTTTTTTCTTTAAAAAAGGGAGAAAAAAATTAAGGATTGTTAACACAAATGTACAAACCTACTCAGATACGCCTTGAATATTTGTTTTGTTACTCTGTTTGTCCTGTAATATGCATTTAAATTTTCCTCAATAAAAATCAGATTTAAAAAAAAACAAAAAAAAACTCTCTATAAGCCCCTTTGTTTTTTTTATTATATTTGATGTGCAGCAATCTTTAGTCGGATCCCCTACAGCTCTCGTTTCCAGCGGCGCTAATGTTGGATAAATTAGCGACTAGACAGCAACAGGTATTGAAGTTGAGGCTGGTGGAGTCGGAGGAAGCTCTGGCGGCAGCCTACCTGTGGACACTGTTTGTACATAGTGGTCTCTCTGGTGGCTCTCACAAGTAAGGCTTGAGACGTGTGTGCTGGAATCGAGTTTTGGAGTTTGCCTGGCTTTGGGTGTTTACCACACAGTGTATTTGAATACATGGATATTATGCTATTCTGATGGATTAAGCAGTTTTATGATCTATTAATGACTGTACGGTGGCTACAGTTTTTATTATTGAGGGACCCATTAGGATTTTATGTATACTGTATATTTAATATTTTGCATATCAATTATTAAATAATACACTTTTTTTGTGTGCTAAAGTCTGTCTAAGTCCTGTGGTGATTTTTTTCATATGCTAACAGTGTGCAATATACCAGTCTTTTTGGGGTCCGGATTGAGTACTCCCACTCTTCTTTTTAAGATATAAATATATGCTTTTCTGGCATGCACCTGCTTTTTAAAAACAACTAACACTTCTGGCCAGCAGGAGGAGGCAAAGAGCACCAAAGCAAAGCTGTTAAGTATCACTTCCCTTCCCACAATCCACAGTCATTCTCTTTGCCTTCGGTGGTGAAGTTTTGGTGTCTGAAGAAAATTGGATTTTCACTTCAATCAAGATTTTATTATTTTGAAAGCCAGAGTAGGTTTGCTCTGATCTTTCCTCTCAATTTTGGGTCTAGCTGTACTCCACACTAGTCTCTTCAGCAGGGCAGTGATGGCTTTAAAGCCGTTAGGAACTTGTGAAGTGGGCTTCACTGCATTTTCCTAACAGGTTGCTGTCCTTGTATAGAAAGCCAGAGTATGTTTACTCTGTTCTTTCTTTTTTCTACAGGTCTCTGTGAGGAGTGGCAACCTCTCATACCGGGTAAGCTGTCGTCCTGCCGGATGGCTAGATGCAGGTAAATGCCTTTTGTCTTCTGGGGCTAGGAGGCTGGCCCTAAAGGGGTTATCCTTTATTACTGCAAAATGTTGGGACTAGAACCCTGTGGACAGGGTTTATTTTGGCAGTAGCAGGCTTTTTTGGCATGCGTTATACGGGAGACAGGGAGTTGCACACTTTTATTGAGAAGAAAGGGTTAACTATTAATTGGCTCATGACAGGCATACTTTTCCTTTGTTCTGGTCTTTGCAGAAACTTAGTGATTTTATGGGACACTTTCATTTGACTTGGCGATATTTTAGCCGTTTTCCTGTAGCTGATTACTACAGGAAACGGTTTCATTTTGTTTTTTATTCCCTTCCGGCTGGAAGTGCGCCTTTAAGCTAGTGGCGCAGCTTCGCAAGCCGGTCAGGTGACATCTAAGCCGCTCTGGGTAGAAGTCAGTACGGAGCGTTTGCGCAGCAGCTGTAATTGAGTAGCGTGTCTGCTTGAATATAGAGGTGCACGTTAGGAAGTTAGTGAAATCATTTAGCAAACATTTTAGCTTCTATGGGGCAAAATATTTGACTGACTGTGGTTAGAGATGGGGCATTCTACAGATAAACCTTAATCCTCATATTGCCTATAGCGGTTGGTTCTAGGTAACATTTTTTACCCGCAATTTTTCTTTGCATCCTTTGTTTAGATGGTCAAGTGGTGCCACCCATGCAATTTATGTTCCTGATGCATAGAGGTTTTTTTAAGAAACCCCCCCCCTATAAAGATAAACTTTTTTTCTATGAGCCAAATGTCCCTCAGGGTGATGCTGTTTAGGCTTTGTCACAGCTTTCTCCTCAACTGTCCCAAGCCTTGATGGCGTCACATGCAGTGCCCTGCAGTTCCTCTCAATCTCCTGGAGGAGTTTATTTGCAAGCAGAAATTGCTGTCCAGGTATTCTGTGCGGTATCTGCGGCATTAGCTGCTATTCCCATACTTCAGGGAAAACGCAAAAGGAAAGTTAGAGATTCAGATAGTAAGGTTTCTGCTCCGGTTTCAGCTACCAAGGTTGCCCATTCTCATAAGTCTGATGAGGAAAATACGTCGGTAGCGTCTGGGGGTGAAAATCTCAGATTCAGACAGTATAATTATAATTAAGTTGTATCCTTCTGATTTAAGATTGAATACCTCTGTGTACTTTTAAAGGAAGTTTTAGCTACCTTGGACGACTCTGATCACTCTGTCGTTGTCAACCTTAAGAAGTCTAGTAAATTTAATAAATACTTTGATGTTTCTTCCTCTGTGGAGGTTTTTCCTGTGCCAGACCGTGCCACCGAGATTATAGCACAGGAATGGGAGAGTCCGGGGATACCATTCTCCTCATCTCCTGTCTTTAAAAAGATGTTTACTGTTGCTGACTCTATTAAAGAGTCATGGCAAACGGTTCCTAAAGTAGAAGGGGCCATTTACCCTGGCTAAGAGAACTACTATTCCTGTTGAGAATAGCTGGACAAAAAGCTGGAGGCTTATTTGAAGAAAATATATGTGCATCAAGGTCTCCAATGGCAACCTGCAGTGTGTATTGCCACTGTGACAAGTGCGGAGCCTATTGGTTCGACGCCTTGTCTGAATCTCTTCAGGTAGAGACTTCCTTAGAAGAGATCCAAGACAGGATTCCTGTATTACTGATGCTTTCCTGCAGGTTATTAAATTGGGAGCCAAAATATCTTGCTTCACTGTTCTAGTGCGCAGAGCATTGTGGCTGAAGTTGTGGTCAGCCTATTTCTCTTCTAAATTCCTTTGTGAGTTCAGAGGAAAGTTTCCTCCTTCTTCCAAGCAGGAACAGTCCAAGTCGTCTTGGAAACCTAGTCAGTCTTGGAACAAGGGGAAGCAATCAAAACCCACAGCTGAATAAAAATCAGCATGAAGGGTTTGCCCCGATCTGGGATCGGATCAAGTGGGTGCAGACTTTCTTAGTTTTCTCAAGCATGGATAAGACATGTCCCAGATGGGCTGTGGACATAATATCTCAGGGTTACAAATTGGAATTCAAGACTTTTCTTCCCAGAGGCAGGTTCCATCTCTCAAGATTATCTGCAGACCAGATAAAAAGAGAGGTGTTCTTGAAATATATTCAGGATTTATCCTCCCTAGGAATGATAGTTCCTGTCCTAGTACAGGAACAGGGTCTAGGTTTCTATTCCAATCTGTTTGTGGTTCCCACAAAAGAGGAAACTTTCCGACTTATTC
>CAJPDP010220026.1:0-16235 GCA_905336975.1 Bombina variegata variegata | reverse complement strand
TGCACCAGTAGCTCTTGTTTGCTGCTGGTGCAACGCCGCCCCCTGCAGACTCGCGGCCAATCGGCCGCCAGCAGGGGGGTGTCAATCAACCCGATCGTACTCGATCGCGTTGATTTCCGGCGATGTCTGTCCGCCTGCTCAGAGCAGGCGGACAGGTTATGGAGCAGCGGTCTTTGTGAAACACGGGGCATCAAGCTCCATTCGGAGCTTGATAAATATGCCCCTATATCGGCTGAAATACAAAATAGCACTGCAATTCTTTGCAGACTATCATTTTCACATCGGCAGTGTATACAGTGACAAGCAACCAAATCTATTTGACTATCTTCTCAAACCTCTAATTTAACTCATATTGTGAGACCACCCCCAGTGATCAATATAACACTCCATTTCAGTATAGGTGGACATAGTGATCCCAATAAATTCAGTTAACTGTGTGTGTTTTTAAGTTTAAATTTCTTCCCTATATCTTAAAGTTGTAACAATCAATAAAAGTTAAATTTTAAACAAAGTAATCTCCACTCCATTTTTTACTGAGAAGTGGTATTAATAATATGAACCTATACCTTGTTGATTATATTACTGTATATCCAAATATAACTCCTGAGTGCTATATGTGTATTCTTTATAGGGTTTAACCTACTAGTATTCGCTAAAGCTAAGATAATACACAGCACCATCTCACTCAATATCTATCTTACCACATACCAGTAAGTGATCTAGATATCTGAGTTACTAAGAGTTTGACCATTTGCAATTAGTAGTGCCATTGGTCACCCCTTTTGTTTTCAAACAATGTATTGTAGTCTCTACTTGCTCTGAAGCCTATTTAGTCTGCAACTATCTGTAATTGGTCTGATTTAAGACTCTCATGCTCCACGAATCACGTTGAGTTATTACCAGCTATGCTCTCTGTATGTTTTGTTACCATCAAGACTGACATTTAATTGACTATTGTTATAGTAAATCCTGATACAATCTGGGTTTGGTAACTCAACTGATACATATGTTTCAAGTTATGTAAGCCACATATGCTTAAATGACACACGTATATATATATTGGTTGAATTTTGTATAGTATATACCGCTCCAGCATTCATTTGCTGAGGCTATCTTTATTACTATTATGGTTGATGTTTGCTGGCCAGGATTTGTTCACACAGGTTTTTTATGTGGTTATGTATATATATGTCTCACACACAATACTTCCTTTGGTATTTTTCTAATAAATTTTGCTTAAAAGAGTGCTGTATTCCCTCGCTTTAATACAGGTTTTTTTTTTAAATCCTGTTCAAATTCTCTCTTGCCTTTTGATTTTTACTTTAATACTGAGGGTCATCATTTTTAGGATCTGGAATCGACATTTAGATTCCTATCCACTTTATACATAAAATAGGTCCTCTCTCCTAATATCTATTTCCTCATATATATATATATATGCTGTATATATATATATATAAGATAGATAAGTAATTGAGCATTTTTATTTTACAGGATCTCTGGCCTTCAATGAAGTTAGGAACTGGTTATTGCATTCAATCTTTCTCATCTCATTATCTTTACAGCACTTTCAAATCACTTAGGGATTCCCCTGTCTCAGAATATCCTTTAATAATTTGCCAAGCTCCTCTGCTACATTCTATTATGTGTGTTTGCATATGCAAACCATGAAACCACAATCTTGAAATGTATATTCTAAAATGCATTCCCTTTCTTGTGCTTTAGGTTTTTTACACTGGTTCAGGTTTTTTTTTTCTTTCTTTTCATTTGAATAAAACACAAATAAAGGGACAAATAATCTTAAACTGCAGCTTGAGGGGAACATCAGCCCTGAGTTTCAAATGTTTTTAAACATTTTGTTTTTTTTTTACATTTTTAAATACTTGAAAAAATCAAGTAATATTTTGTTGCACTTGGAAATTATCTGAAAATCAAATTTCAGTATCCGTAAAAAAATTTTTAATGGAACACAGCTACTCTCATTTATTTATGTATTGTCTATGGTTTGAACTGGCCCTCAATGCTGAAAATATTTACTACTTGGCTTGTTACAGTAAAGTTTACGAAGAAGGGCGGAAGTGCCGCTACAGTGTTCTTACGTGCAGGTAGAGATCCAAGAACACACCAAAGATAAGGGGAGGAGTGGAGCCAGCAAGGTAATAGCGGTGGACATCCGCAAACATGCAAATAATAGAAAAAATATGCCGGCTGCTGGAAACAGTTAGAAAAAAGTTTTATTATCCATGGAAAACAGAGTGGATTAAGACAGTTACAAAAACACAAATGGAGGGACTCAGCTGTTCTTACGCGTTTCACGCCCGCAGGCGCTTACTCATAGAAACTGAGCGCATGTAAAACGATGCTATATTTAAAGGCCCGGTACCCAATCAAATGCATTATATAAATGACGTATGTCTATGGGCAATGCATACATAGAGTAAATACTCATGGATAGGGGGCCATATTAAAAATAGCAACATCTAAAATTAAAACTGACAATTACTTGCAAAGATGGCAAGACAAATTGGCTAAATCCTAACATGATACTTTATCAGAAATTTATAAAAAATAGAGGATACACATAAATAAACACTGTGATAAGAATGAATCAATATGATGTATGATGTATATGCTATATAAAATGCATAGGCATATATATCTAACAAAAAGAATTATTAATACAATTTGGAAACATATCAAAATCCCCTAACCACATTTGATAGAGAAGAAAAAATATATACATGTATGTATAGAATCAATTTCATACATATAAATAAATGAATATGCAAAATAGCATGTTTGTCTAAAAATACATGTATATATATATATGTGATCAGAGGTAGGTGACTACACACTATTAATCTACATATTCAAAGACATATATATTTTTCTGCAGAGACAACTATTATTGTTTTTATTTTCGTGATATTACTCAACAAAATAGCGCATGTCCCATTCCACATTCATACCTAATGGGGATTGTGTTTTTAATTTATAGATCCAAAAAAGTTCTTTTTTTGTCCAGGATCTTATTTAAATCCCCTCCTCTTAAAGGTATTTTAGCTACATCAATAATCCTTATTGTGAAATTTGGTACATTAATGAGATGAAAAAGATTAAAGTGCTAAGCTACAGCCGAATCCTTGTTGTAATTTTTAACATCTCTAAGATTTTCCCTAGCTCGTGATCTGAGATCCCTAGACGATTGTCCTACATACTGGGCCCCACACATTTTACAATCAAGTAGGTAAACTATATTCTTTGTGAGACATGTCGCATAAAATTCAATGTTGAATATGTCACCTGTAACATGGTTAGTAAAAGTACTAACAAATTCCATGTTATCACAAGTTAAACAATTAGTTAAGTGTAATCTAAAATTACCTTTTCCCCTGAGCCATGTGCTTCTAGATGCATTATTACAGGTAACCATGCTAGGTGACAGTCTTATGGCCAAATAGGGAGGTTTTTTAGCCACAAATCTGCGATTTTTTTTACGTATGGTTGTAAGGTATCATCCCCCTTTAGGACACTTAAATGCTTTCTAATAATATTACAAATAGTGTTATAATGTACAGAGTACTCTGTTGAAAAGACAATGTCTTGTTTACCATGGTACTCCTTATCTTTAGCTGTACTGTACTTATCAGATTTTTCTTCCCACATTTTTATCTCCTCAAATGTATGTTGTAGAAGTGTCTCGTCATACCCTCTTGTTTTGAGCCTTGTTATAAGCTCTTGTGCTCCCTGGATATAATTTTGTAATGTGCTAGCATTACGCCTCAGCCTAATAAACTGTCCCCTAGGAATAGATTTCACTAGGTGTTTAGGATGGCAAGAGGCGGCGTGTAAAATGGTATTGCCTGCAGTCTCTTTTCGGTATGTTTTAGAGATAACTTTATTCGTGATAGGATCCCCTTGTAGAGTTAAATCTAAGAAATTAACCTCATCAGAGTATATTTCTCCCGTGAATCTAAGATTGATGTCATTGTCATTAATGTAGTTTAAAAAATGATCAAATGGAAATGAATCTTTCACTATGAAAATCAGATCATCTATGTACCTCATATACAGGAGTATGTCAGGCCTGAAGTCCTCACCACCATTATTATTGTTGTTATAGATGTGTTTGTGTTCCCACTCACCCACAAATAAATTGGCATATGAGGGGGCGAATTTCGCCCCCATTGCTGTGCCCTGTTTTTGTAAATAAAACTCAGAATTAAAAATAAAATAGTTGTGGGTGAGTAGGAAACCCACCACATCCAAGATGAGAGACTTTATATCATCCCCAAAAACTGTTTCATTAGTGATGAAGGACTCCAGTGCCCGACACCCATGTACATGAGGTATAGACGAGTAGAGTGAAACTGCGTCCACAATCACCCATTTATAACCCTTCTGCCATTTAAAATCTTTCAAGATATCTAGAAGATGATGAGAATCTCTAAGATAACTGTATAAATTTTTTACCATTGGTTGTAAAAGATTATCCGATAATCCGAAATGATTGGCCGCCCAGGCGGGGATACCAAACTCTTATGTGTTTTTGGCAGATAGTGATAAATCGGTATGGTGACATGTATCGGTAGAAGCTGTCTTGATTGTTCAACAGTCAAAATTCCCAAACTAACAGCATCATCAAGTATTTTGCTAAGTTGTTTGGTAAATGTCACTGTAGGGTCCGCTTGTAATTTACAATATATGGTCTCATCCGTCAGTTGTCTAACTGCCTCTGCCATATAATCAGATTTGCTGAGAACAACGACATTGCCACCCTTGTCCGAATTCCTGATGACAATGCCGTCGTTCTCGGCAAGTTCCCTAAGGGCTATTCTCTCTGGACCAGTAAGATTATCTTTATGTTTTTCTGTTTTAGCTTTTTCTTGTAGTTTTAGTATATCTTCTTCCACACGTTTGTGGAAGGAGTTAAGAAAGCTGCCTCTAAAGTGTCTCGGGGTGTCGCTATTTTGTTGAGTAATATAATGAAAATAATAATAATAACAGTTGTCCCTGCAGAAAAACATATATGTCTTTGAATATGTAGATGAATAGTGTTTAGTCACCTATATCTGATTACATATATATACACGTATTTCTAGACAAACATGCTATTCTGTATATTCATTTATTTATATGTATGCAATTGATTCTATACATACATATATATATATATATATATATATACTTGTTCTTCTCTATGAAATGTGGTTAGAGAATTTTGCTATGTTTCTAAATTGTATCATTAATTCTTTTTGTCAGATACATATGCTTATGCATCACATATCACATATAGCATATACATCATACATCATATTGATTCATTCTTATCAGTGTTTATGTGTATCCTCTTTCTTACAAATTTCTGATAAAGTATCATGCTAGGATTTAGCCATTTTTTTGCCATCTTTGCAAGTAATTGTCAGTTTTGATTTTAGATGTTGCTATTTTTAATATGGCCCTCTAACCATGAGTATTTACTCTATGTATGCATTGCCCATAGACATACGTCATTTAAATAATGCATTTGATTGGTTACTGGGCCTTTAAATATAGCATCGCTTTTACATGCGCTCAGTTTCTATGAGTAAGCGCCTGTGGGCGTGAAACGCGTAAGAACAGCTGAGTTCCTCCATTTGTGTTTTGTAACCGTCTTAATCCACTCTGTATTAATGGATAATAAAACTTTTTTCTAACTATTGCCAGTAGCCGGCATATAATTTTTTTTATTATTTGCACGTTTACGGATATCCACCGCTATTACCTTGCTGGCTCCACTCCTCCCCTAATCTTTGGCGTGTTCTTGGATCTCTACCCGCACGTAAGAACACTGCAGCGGCACTTCCGCTCTTCTTCAGTGAGATGAACTTCTTAATGTAACTACCATTTTTAGGCATAGCTGCAGAAACAGACAGTCAAAGCAAGTTTATTATACAGGACACTGAAGGATCAGATACTGGAAGCAGGATAGGTGAACAGCTATGCCCACTCCAAGGAATCAGAGGAAATGCCCATGATAGGGCTAGGAACAGGATTGTCCACACTAAGGTCGTGACTCGAGTGCCCACTTGAGGTCAAGAGTGGAATACCCACGATATGGCCAAGAACAGGAATGCCCACTTGAGGCTGAAGACTGGAAAGCCCACTTGAGACAGAAGACTTGAATGCCCACTTGAGGCTGAAGACTGAAATGCCGCTTGGGGCCAAAGATTGGAATACTAGCTTGGGGCCGAAGACTGGAATGCTCTCATGGGGCCAAAGACTGGAATGATCACTTGGGGCCAAAGACTGGAATGATCACTTGGGGCCGAAGACTGGAACAGGATACAGTAGCTGGAAGGACACACACTGCAGAGTTTGAGTACAATAGCTGGATACTGGTACACTAGTATGTGGCAGATACCCTCTGTAGAGCATGGAAGCAGGAACTGGAGATTGGCACTTGGCAGATACCCTCTGTAGAGCTAGGATAGAGGAACTCAATACAGGAACTTGACAGACATCTTCTGCAGAGCTTGGGTACCGAACTAGATACAGGAACTTGACAGACAACCTCTACAGAGCTTGGGTGCAGTTGCAGGAGACTGGCACTTGGCAGACAATCCCTGCAGAGCTTGGATGCAGTAGCTGGATACAGCAACTTAGCAAGCTCCCTCTGCAGGACTTGGGTACAGGAGCAGGATACCAGAGAAGGCAGGAAGGTGACACAGTATAACAGGTACCAGTGACAGGCTTTTAATGATACAACATCCAGGAGACAAGCCAAGAGTCAGATACCTGAGTGCAGGCCAATAAGTCATCAAATACAGGGAGAATCCATTAGATTAGTCAGGAGAATTACCAGAATAGCAGTTCAACCTTTCATCAAACAAAAGAGAAATCCAAGAAAGTAGTTAGGAGGCAATCCGAATTCAGGAACCAGAGGAAAAAATAAACAGGAACTCAGGAAAGGTCAGATGCACTAACAGACTGGTAGAACCACAATGTCAGGGCAGAGTGTGGGCTGTGAGGCTGCTTTTATAGAAGTGCTGACGTGGTAACTGCCTGCAGCTGGCAGGAAGGTGGAGCTAAATAGAACAACCAGTACAGGAAACAGGTCCCCCAAAGTATCAACACAAGCTAAAACCCTCTGGTTGCACAGAGATAGGGCTACAGGCTGTAAATCAGGAGTCCCAGGTTCAATCCCAGGCACAGGTGTGAAACCAAGAGGAAATTACAGAGGAGCGGTTAGTAATCTGGTTAAGTAAAGCGGGAAAGATATTTGGAGAGGAAAAATAGATTTAGGTATATTCAGCATAGAAGTGGTACAAGAACCCAAAGGAGGATATATTTTCCATGGAAGGATGTATAGAAAAATCAAGGAACCCAAGGCAAGGCAATGTGGTATGCCTACTGAGAGAGGCAGAGGATATGCTGTTAAAGGAAATTCTAAATTAATTGTTTGAGAGATTATAAAGCAAACCAGGAGAGGGCTGGACAGGTTGTGAGATAAGGAAATATGAGTGTGATGATGTCTTCCTCTGTTACAGCAGAGTTTTATTAATAGAAGGGGTGGGTAGAAGGGCTTGCTTTGAGAGGTGCGAGCAAGAGATTTTTTTCTAATTGTGTCAACTTTATGATCAGCATTTATCTGAGAAGTGAGTTTTGTTAAAGGTTGAAAACAGATTTCTGGGGTTGGATAAATGAGATGACACAAGGGAGGAGAAACAGAGTTGTTTGGCTAGGTTGATAGCAGAGTTGTATCATCTAAGGGCTCATTTATAAAGAGGGATTTTCTCCGCATTCAGCAACCCGTGAACACCTCAGAAGATAGTGGGTCTGCTTGGTGTACCAGGTCAGTCATTAAGGGCATGGTGAACGGTGGAAATTGCAGCTTTGAATCCTCAGTCATACATATAATAAAGAAGATAGAGGAAACAAAAAAGTAGGAAAGACAAAGCAGGACAAATTAAACTAATTGCCACCAACTGTTCAAAAGAAAGGGCTGGGCTTGTTGACTCTCACATCATAAAATAAATTAATTTATTAGGTAAGCATAAATTTAGTTTTCTTTCATCAGATGGTAAGAGTCCATGAGACATCACATGTGGGAGTTTATACCCAAGCAGTAAAGTCTATGAGACTACCATATGATGGGGGGGGGGGGACAAATAGTTAAGCTAGGTACATTACTGATCAGATTTAGGCACTATGTTGCAAAGAACTTTCCTACCAAATGCAACCTATGAAGATACATAGAGATTAAAGTGCTAAAACTTCAATAAAGTATGCAGTGGACCAAGTAGCTTCCTTACAAATTTGCTCCATAGAAGCCTCAGTATTAAAGGCCCAAGAAGTGGCAATTGCTCTAGTGGAATGAGCAGTAATTCCCTCATGGGGTATCATTCCTGCAACCAGGTATGTCCTATGAATTAAGGCCTTAAGCAAAGTGGCTAAGATAACTGCCGTAGAGAAGAAGAAAATGTAAATTGGAGAATAAAGTCTAAAATACTTTATAGCTTAAAAATAGAATTTTAAAGCTCTCACAACAGCCAAGTCACTACTTAGAATTCTTAGGAACTAGGAATAAAGAAGGAACACACTTTCCCAGTTCATTGTATCAGTAGATACCGCCTTGTGAAGAAAAGAACAGCTAGTGTAAAGAACAATCTTGTCCTGATGAAAAATCAGGAAAGGAGGTTTGCAAGATAAAACAAAGCTCAGAAACTGCGCTGGCATAATAAATGACCATGATACAAGTTGAAGGTCTAGAACATGCATAGGTTTAAAAGGGGGGCTTTAAGAACCCTCAAACCCAGATTAAGATTCCAAGGCATAGAAGCAGGATGAATAACTCGTCTAATTCTGATCAGAGCCTGCACATAGGTCTGAATATCAAGAATTTTGTCAATCCTCTTATGAAATGAGATGGATAGATTCACAATCTGACCCTTAAGAGAACTAGCTGAAAAGGCTTTTTTCAAATCATCCTGCAGGAACTTGAGAACTGTATCCCCTGGAACACACCTGGATAAAAAGTTTTTCCAAGCCTTATTTTAAATAATAGTTTTGGGATCCTGATAGAAGAAAAGCACTTGAGAAAGATCCTGAGAGAATTGCAGTCATGAGGACATTTGACTCCGAAAACCAAATCCTGTGAGGCCACACTGGAGCAACCAAAATTGTTGAGGCTTGCTCTAGTTTGATTCTGGCTATCACCCTGAATAGCAACACAACCGGAGGAAAGAAGTAAATCAGGATGAACATTCAGGAACTACTAGGGCATCTATTAGAACTGCCTAAGGATCCAAATACATTGCACAGCATTGGGGCAGCTTGTGATCCGGCGAGAGGCCATAAGATCTATATTTGGCAAGATAGTTCAGAGACTACTAATCTGGGTGAAAATACAGGCGACTGAGAAAGCCTAGCTCCCAATTGTTCACACCTGGGATGTGGATAGCTGTGATTCTGCAATATTAATGTTCTGCCCAATTGATAATGCAGGACAATTCCTTCATCGCCAGGAAACTGCAAGTTCTGACTTGATGATTGATGTAAGCCACTACTACTGTGGCATTGTCTAACTGGAAATTGAACAAAAGATTCCTGACTAAAGTCGGACCAACTTTGTAGAGCCCTGCCCACCAACCAGACGGGCTAGTGTCTGTGGAAATCACTACCCACACTGGCCGAATAAAAGAAACCCCCTGAACAAGGGACTAGTGAGTCTGCCACAAAGCTAACTACTGACTTTATCTTGTGATCTAATAGGATACACACACAGATCATCCTGGTCCCCATTTCACTGATGCAGCATCTGCAATTGGAGGGACCAAAGATGAAATATGGCAAATGGGACTGCATCTGAAGTAGCAACCATGATATCCACAATTCCCATGCACTGAGAAACAGAAGGAAAAAGATTGAGTTGAAGTTGATCACAGGCCTGTTGCAACTTTAGTCTGCGCTGGTCTGTCCGACACAAACGCATAGTCACTAAATAAATTATAAATCTCAGAAAAGACACACGGGGCTGAGGAGTTAACAAGCTATTTGAATTGATTTTTCAACCATGACTGTGAAGCAGTTGAAGAACTGCTTGAATATTAGAGAGCCAGATGAAAAGGTACCTGGACCAAAGGATCGTCTAAGAAAAGAACTACAGAGGTACTTGAGCTTGAACCACAGTCAACAATGCTTCTAGAACCTTGGTAAATACTCTAGGCAGGACAAATGTAAGTGCTACAAATTGATAATGCTTGTTTACTAAAGTAAATCTCAGGAACCTGACATGATTCTTGTGAAGAGATATGTTAATAGGCATTTAAAGGGATATTGTACACTAGATTTTTCTTTGCATAAATGTTTTGTAGATGATCCATTTATATAGCCCATCTGGGAGTGTTTTTGTAACAATGTATAGTTTTACTTATTTTTTTTTAATAACATTGTGCTGATTTTCAGACTCCTAACCAAGCCCCAAAGTATAATATGTAAACTGAAGTCTAAAGATCCCTGCTTTCTCTTGATTGTCTAATGGGTCTTTTCATATGCAGGGGAGGAGGGGGGTATCTGCTCTTACTGCTTTCTCAGCCCCTTTCAATGAGTGTCTGAGCCTAACCTCATCAACAGTGCTAAACTGGGAGCTTCTAAGCAAGTTTTTAAACCGTTTTATACTGGATTTTTAGATCAATATCTGTGCATGTTCTTCTTTATAGTGTCTATATTACATGCAATTATATGAAAATTGGTATATAATGTACCTTTAAGTCTATAATAGACATAAACTGACCCTCCTGCACTAAAGGAAGTGTGAATAGGTCTCCACCAAGATAAAGCTGAAAAGTACTTAATTTTTTGGTACTATAAAGAGATTGGAAAAAAATCCTTGCTGTATTTCTGAAGCGGGAACTGGAACACTAACTCCCATTGTTTCTAGATACTTTACACAAACCAGAAAGCCTTAGGCCTTTAAAGGAGCATGAAATCCATTTTTTTTCTGTTATGATTCAGTTAGAGCACTGGTATTCAAACCTCTCCTCAGAACTCCCTAAGAGGTCAGATTTTGAGGATATCTGAACTGGAGCACAGGTGAAATAATCAGCTGAATAATAAACATGGTTATTTTACCTGCTCTCATCCAAAATAATCATGAAAAGCTGGCCTGTTGGGGACACTTTAGGACAGGTGTCAAAACCAGTGAGTTAGCATACAACTTTCCAATGTACTTATATTATCCACTAGGAGCTAGCTTAAGGCCAATAACAAGAGGCATATATGTGTAGCCACCAATTAGCAACTATCACCCAGTACTGCTTCTGCGCCTACCTAGGTATTCTTCTCAAATGATAGCAAGAGAATGAAGCAAATTAGATAACAGAAGCTATTTGAAAAGTAATTTAAAACTGCACACTGTATCTGAATCATAAAATAATCATTTTGTGTTCCATATCTATTTAACCCCTTGACGGCCAGTACTGTACAGGGTATAGCGCTGGTTGTAAAGCCTTTAAGAACCAGCACTCTATCCTATGCCCTAGGCTGTTAGCAGGTCTTTGTCGGCCCTGATGTGTGCCCATGTTATTTCTGCATGCCTCCGGAGTGAGGCACTGCAGAAATAGCATAATTGAGGGCACCCCAGGTGTCCCTGTGATCCCATGCCTGTGTCAGTAGGGTGCCTCTATTCATGAGATACATGTTGTGATCAGTGTGTACCATACCTCCCACTCCCAATATTTTTGAAAGCAACATGACAATAAGGAATTATTAAAGGGTCAATATACTAAATTGTATTATTCCACCTAAAAAATAGTAGTTCAATTATGACATAATCCATATTGTGGTTTTTATAACATCTTTTTCTTGTTGTGGCTTTTGGGACTTGCCCTTTCCACTAATTACAAAAAAAGGGGTTGTCCTTATCAGAGAATTGATGTTAATACATCAATAAGAGATGTGCACAGATATGAAGTTCCTGCTAGTCTTGAATTAGTTTTTATTTAACAGTTTTCATACAAATATATATGTTAACAGCTTTATTATGCAAGACACAACAGTTCTTAGGGCAAATAAAGAAATAAGCAGAAATATGCACGCATACAATAGCAGTGCACCTGTTTGCAGCACCTGAGATTAAACTGTATCAGTGAACTCAAACTGGAGATATGAAAATATCAGCATGTATGGCTGGCAGTGCAGCTAAATATAATTTATTTTAACAATCCATGTAAGCATAAAAAATCTTATAAAATGCTTAGAAGAGTTATATAAATATTTGTTTACAAGTCATGTTGAGAACTGGGTTTTAGGATCATATCCTTGTCTTTCATAATGTAAATACAATAAAATGAACACAGTCCTGACCTGAAAGAGACCTTTTGGTGTGCTAGCTTTAAAGGTCCTGACCGCATTGCCACGGACCCTCCTTGGTACATCTGTGCTCTTGCTGAGTCAGTGGCCTTTACCTTGGGTTGACCTGGGTGCGTCCCGCCCTCTCAGCAGTTTGACAGCACTCAATCTCGCCACGGACGGTCCCACCTGGGTACACCAGCTGGCTAAGTCAGTGTTCTTTTCAATGCATTCCACGACGCTGCCTCAGAGATAGTAGTAACAGGAGAGCTAGCAGGGGTACAATCCCACACTGTTGACTGCTCAGTCAGTCACAAGAAGTGCCACAGATGGACCCGGGGTGGTAAAAAAATAATTTATCTCTTAGTCAGTGAGCCACACCGTAGCGCTACTTACCCAGACAGGAGAACTGTCTAACATTCTTTAGCACCCCCCTGAGCTAATAGAGAAGAGAGTTCCAGAGCCCGCCATATGCACAGTTCACCGCCACTGAGTGAGGAGCCCGGTTGCCGCCTCCGATCATGTGTGCCAAATATGACTTGCGCCACTTGCAGACATTATGAAAGAGGGTACCCGAACAAATTTGTTCCGAGTTTTTAAGTTCAGAATAGGACAATAAGTGCCTTCCTTTTATGGGACAATGAAGAGGTTGGAGTAGAAACCCTCTACCCTTTTGAGATATTGGAACAGGTTGGATCACTCCCATTTCCTCTGTCTTGAACACATTAAACAAAGGCAGCCTCCTTTACAGGATCCTATAGAACGTGAGTCAGATTAAACCCTTTCCCATGGAGGTCTGATGTTCATGCAGATGTTGGTTTCATGGAAGGTTTGGAGGATTCAGACTTTAGTTCTCTAGGTGAGCGAAAGGAACAAAAACTATTTGTTTTTTTGTACCTTTTCTTAGATTTCTTGTCCTGAGGAAGAAATGCCTCCTTTTCCTCCCAGACACAGTTTTTATAACAGAATCCAATTCTGATCCAAAAAGCATCAACCCTTCAAAAGGGACTGATAATAGCCTATTCATAGAAACCAAGTCAGCTGACCAAGATTTAAGCCATAAAGCTCTCATTAAGAAAACAGCAATGGACATAATTTTTACATCAATTTTGATGATGCAAAAAACTGCATCACAAATGAAATTATTAGCCATTTTAACGACTTTAATGCAGTTGGTAATATCCTCAGAAGATTGATCAGAAACCATCTGAGAAAAAGAAACACACCAGTAGGATGCTGCGGCGGAAACACAGGTGATTGCAACTGTAGGTCTAAGCTGGAGAGCCGATTGGGAGAAAACTTTTCTAACCAAGGACTCAGATTTCTGATCCATTGGATCCCTAAATGAAGAACTATCCTCCATAGGAATAGTAGTAGATCCATCCACCTTAGAAACTACGTTCCAGACTGTTAATTTTTTTTCTGAAAAGTGGATACATTTTTTTTTTTACTTGTTTGAAGGTGCAAAAGGAGTGCCTGGTTTCTTCCATTGTTTGGTTATATAAAAACTTGATTCAACTTATTTTCAGGTTTAGAATTGTCTGGATTCTGTTCTGATAGTTGCAAAGTATTCAAAACTTCCTGAAGTAGGAAGAGGATATGGTCATCTTTAAATATAATGTGCAATCAGCCTCAGGTATAGGATCAAGGTCCTCAGAGGAGACTTCACTCTGAGAACCCTCAGACAGAGACTCAGCAAACTATTTGTAAGGTTGGTGGTAACTGAGAATGGGGGACAGGACCCTGCGTATTACAGGTAAAGTAAATCATCTGATTATCGCTTACACTTACTTGGTTTGGGGATAATCTCTATAATCTCTGTCATAGTCTTTTAAAGACTGGAATTAGACTCTGGAGAAAAGTCAGTGAAATCCTGCTGGGCCACACAAAAAAAAGTCATGGGTACTAATTGGGTGCCAGGTATCAAACTGACAGGATTATGGCTTGCAAATTAGAGATGTGGGACACAATTAGCACATAACTGGTTAATTTGGTCCACTGGAACAGTTTTGCATAATAAACATGGAAAATGAATTGCAGAACGTTTTTTGGGCTTCAGTATGTTCCCTAGAGGTTCCTTCTAATAGGTCAGTCAAATTAAGTGGGAGTACAGACATGACTGCAAAATAATAAGCAAAACTGCAGGTAATGGGGAATAAAACTTCATATTACCAATGTATTTACACAAAATACATCAAACAGCCTATAAAAACACCTCAGTGAAAAAAGCTAAATAATTTCCCTCTGAAAAAAACATTTTTTATTACCCCCCACCTCAACAGTTCCTCCTAAGCATATAAAGCGTTAAAACTGGACCCAGATAGCTTGTAAGGTCCGGAGACAGCCCCAGAGAAAATGTTCAGTCACTTGGAGATCCTGTGAGGGAGAGAGAAAGGGAGCCAAAAGGGGGGAGGGGGGGCTGGAGAATGATCTGCAGGATGTGAGAAAAAACACTAAAACACACCATACACATATTATATTGAATAACCCCCCTCTTTGATTCCCCTTGTGTCCCGAACCCTAACTTCATCCATCATGAGTTGAACCACTAACTAACTGCATAAGGCAAATAGCAATTTTCTTAAAGAGACAGTGTAACTTTTTTGCCATGTGAGGAAATATAAGTGAACCTAAGACTAAAACATACCGATGGCTGCTTAGGCGTAAAAAGACTGATACATTAAAAACAAATATAAACAAAAACAGACACGAGTGATGAATGCACACTTTTAATTTTCAACAATTTTGTTTGAGAAGATACTGTAGTATCAACATTCAATTGTCAATTATTTCAAATTCACATTTTTTTTTAAAAATGAAATAACATATACAAAGTTCCTATGTACCAAATATGTTGTGTAAATTGGGGCAAAAAAAAAAAAAAAGAATGCTAAGTTATTGCAAAACAATCTAAGGATATATAGCAAAATAAAATGTACTTATTAATGAGACTTCATAAATACAATGAAGAAGTGACTCTTTTTACCAATAAACCGCATGCATCTATTACATTCAATGTTTGTTCCACATTGGTATTGCTATAGGCCCTTGCACAGCCCTTTCAACAATGATATATTCTTCTGGGTTGTCAAATGCCTGGTAGTATATCAACAAGTCTTGAATTGCTCGTTCTTCAATCTAAAAGGCAAAAAATAAAATATAAACATCTCTGTAAAATTGTAGCATTTATACCAATATGGCAGCTTATACATGGATTTCAGTTTAATACAACAATGTCTAACCTAAAATACACAAGCTTTTGATAGAAAGCAGGGCTTGTCAACAATTGAAAGCTGGAAACCTGTTCCTGGAACCTAGAAATGTAAGCTCTAACAAACCACACTTGAATCACAAGCCAAAATTTCTCAAAGCTAAATTTCTGCCTTCAACTGCCAGCCCTGTGGTCTTATTGGTACCTAAAGATTGGAATTGTGTGCCATTAAGAGTAGTGAAGGAGAAGTAGGGAAAAAAATTGTAACTAATTGTGAATTTTATATCTCGTTTCCCCTTAAATTCAGTAATGGATAACAATCATTTACACTAGACGTTTGTTATTCACTACAGAAAGAGTTTTCCGCTCTATTACCCGCTATTAATTCTAAAGTGCCCAATCGCTACATCTATTCTAAAATTGCGTTTGTAACGCGTCCATCGGTGTCGCCAGTTGCGCACGCATCCTTAAAAAAATGTTGGCTGTGCGCGAAGCCAAAATAATTTACCTGGATGCTAGCTGCATCCAGGTGGATTCCGAAAATGGCAGGGTGGTGACAACCCTGCCATTTTCTGAATCCACCTGGATGCAGCGTAGGCAAACGAAGCATTAAGAAAAAAAAAACATGCAACCGCCCGAACAAAATATTAACAAAAAAAACATGCAACCGCCTGCACGAAATAACAAAAAAACA
>CAJPDP010219856.1:0-12016 GCA_905336975.1 Bombina variegata variegata | reverse complement strand
GCAGTGTGCATTGTACTACCTTTACTCCAGTGTAGTGTACTTAGCAACACAACACAAATCATGCTGCTGGAACTGTGGACAGACAGTCAGAATATTTCAGGTTTCTCCATGCATAGTACTACTTCTGTTACTAGTAAAAAAGCTAGACTGAATGCCCAAGAAAACAAAGGACAATGTGTTAGGAACTGGCCATCTAATTGTGTAACTGTGTGTTGAGTTCAGTTGTTTGTATTATGTATTGTACTCTAACTATAACTGTTCTACTTATTAGTGTTCTGTACTACAGAAATAGCTGTAAAAATTTATGTAATATGACAGGCTGCAGGATTGACCTTGTCAATGGCACATCCCTCATGTTTGCCTGGACAGTCACTCATCTAAAATGAATAACACATGCAGCAATATGTGTATGATTGTACTAACTCTACTGCACTTATATTAATATACAGAACTTCTCAACAGTCATACTGCTGTAAAGTCATCAGCACTTTTCAGGTTTCTCCATGCTTACACTTCTTCATTTGTTAATCATATCACAGTTAGAATGAATGTCCAAGAAAACATGACAATGGTGTGTTAGAAGACCTAAGAAATGGCTAGTGGCTAGTGTAACCACAGCCCAGGCAAATAATTTTATTTTTTATTATTTTATGGTTGGTATTTTTATGTTCCAAGAGTGATTGGACATTGAAAAACATGTACAGTAAGATTCTGTAGTGTTAAATAAATGTTTAATGAAAAATTAAGGTGTTATAGTAATTTTTAATAAAATCACGATTAAATCGCAATTGCGTTTTTTGTTTTTCAAAAAAAAAAAATCGCATTTTTTTTTCCAAAAATCGCCCAGCCCTATGGTATGTGCAGCCGGATAGTGAAGCTTATGAAAAATAAGGAGTAGAAGCAAAGGCCTAAACTTTCTGTGGGAGTTGTGAAACATATAATTGACAGTATAATTTGGCTGTAACTCCTATATGACTGACACTGCACAGTCCTGCTACTACTTTTAGTAACAGTACATTCTAATTTGTACATGATTTATAGAAAATCATTAATAGGATAGTCTCACATCAAAATGTGCAATGCCAAACATTGACTGAAGCAGTGGAAATGTGTTCTTTGGAGTGATGAAACATGCTTCACTATCTGGCAGTGTGATGGAAAAATCTGGGTGTGGTGGATACCAGGAGAACACTACCTACTGGAATAGCATAGTATCTATTGTAGTGTTTAGAGGAGGGCTAATGATATGGGGCTGTTTTTCAGGGCTTGGGCTAGGCCCCTCAGTCCAGTGAAGGGTCCTCTTAATGCTACGGGATACAAAGACATTTTAGAAAACTGGGTGATTCCAAACATGACTGTGCTCCTGTGCACAGAGTAAGGTCCATAAAGACATGATTTGATGGGGAGGAACTTAAGGGGCCTGCTCAGATCCCTGACCTCAACCCCACTGAAGACTTTTGTGATGAATTGGAATGCTGATTATGACACAGATATTTTTGTCCATGATCAGTTCCTAACCTCACAAATATAGTGGCCTAAGGAAACAGCTAGTTGAGCTGAGAAACGCGTTGCAATCTGTTACAACATTTGTTTTTATACTATTTTGGGTGAAGTCTAACACCCTAAGCTTTTAACACCATTTAAATAAATATATGCTGTACTATATGGAAGCCTGAGTCTGTTTTACCTACCACACCACCTGGAATTCCTGGATCCCAACATCCTATTGCAGGATCAATGTAGCTGGGCCACTGTGATTTCCCAGCCTGCGTCATTTAGCACATTTGGTGCTGCTCCCCTTGTGAGTATTATTTATGTACAAGATCTGCTTTATTTCATCACCATCTCAGTGTTGCACTAGGAGGCACCCTCTCTCTTTGTGATTGTTTTCACAGATTCCTGATTAACTAAAGTTATAATGCTTACGAGTGCTTGGTCCTCTCTTTGAAGGATAGTAATGTATATCCTTTTGGTTCTTTCTTTTCATGTGTTTTAAATAAATATAACACCCTTTAAAGTGATACAGTATATCTGTAAAAAAAAAAAAGGGAAGATATTTTACCTCAAAATTTCTTCATTAGCCACATCTTATTGTGACGGAACTTTAAGCAACCAATCAATATGTTTGTTCCAGGACTTGAAGGAGAAAGTGCATCTGGCATGTGCAGGCACAGTCACTTTATGTCCCTCCTCAGTTTAAGGAAGTTTACTATAAAATATTGCAAGATTATGGTGAAATCTCATAAATTCATAGTAACGCAAAGTAATGATGATGCTGATTAGCTGTTGTTTTGTTGTTTGTTTTCTCAACAGGCAGTTGAATAGCTAAAGGATATCTGCTAAAAGACCACTACCTGGGATGAGCTGAAGAAATTTTGAAGGAAAATATCTTCTTTTTTTACAGAGATGTTCATGTGATCCCTAGTCAAAAAGGATGATCGTCCTGGAGTCATCTGAAGTAATCGATGACTCCAGACTAGTCATCAAAAGCCATCCAGAGTTACCCACAGGCCAAAATATTTAAATAAGGTTACTCTAGAGTTATTCACTGGCTGTTCATCCATGTAAATTAATCAGTAAGGTAATCTGCTAATCATCACCCAGAATTTGTTACCTTAGCTGATGACTTTACAAGCCTGATGATGTCTGAGGATGTGCAAATGACTTCTAAAGTAGTTTGATGATTGTAAAATGACTCCAGGATGGTCTCTAAAGTAGTTCTTTTTGCCTTGGGATATTTTCAGCTTTTTACAGTTATGCTGCATCACTTTCAAGAGACTTAGTATATGGGTATTAAATTTTTTTGTAAAAGTGTTACTTTTCGAACCCGAGTTTTGAAGTTTGCTGTCTTCTTGCAGATATAGTTCATCTGTTTTAGCAAACCTCTGCAGTTTTAAATCTGTTACTGCCTTAAATATTATATACAGTAGACAATTCCATGCATATATATTTGCTGTTCCATTATTGGGAGCATAGTTCTATTATCAAAATGGGCTCCGCATTTTCTATTTCTATTTTACCAATTCCTTCTTGCTCCTTCAGTTTCTCAAATTTCATAACCTGTTTATAAATGTTCTTTTATTATCCATTACTGCAGTTTATTTTTATCATGTGCACTGATTATTTTACTTTGTTTGTTGACACATATCCCATAAACAAGTAATATTATATGGTTCACATTATTATACAGTTTCAATGAACTAATAAGAAATACTATAAAATGAATTGTTTTTTTTTATTTATTACGTTTTTTTTTAAGAATATTTGGGAGTTGCATGTATCTTTAACAATAGTTAAAGCAACATGAAAATCACAATAAAATGTTTATAGTTCAGACAGAGCATGCAAATTTAAGAAATTTTTCAATTTATTTCTATTTTCAAATTTACATCATTATCTTTATATCCTTTGTTGAAAAGCATACCTAGGTATGCTCAGAAGCAGCAATACACTGTTGGGAGCTAGCTGGTGATTGGTTGCAGCACGCATATACTTCTTGTCATTGGCTCACCAGATATGTTTAGCTAACTGCCAGTAGTGAATTGTTGCGCAGGAGCTAACTTTAACTATGTGTTTAACAGCTTTGCAGGGGTTAACACATACTTGTATGCAAAAAATAATACAATTCTCTAACACACTAGAGCATTTTCTTTTTTGCAGTTTTATGTCCCTTTAAGATTTGGCAAACAAAAGTGGTATTGTGCATTGGTGCCAGTTCTGCATGTCAGTCTGATCTCAATAATGTATTACTGATACTACTTATAATTGGCGATGGGCAGAATATATACACAAATCTCCAGCTGATTCATCCACAAGGAAAATCTAAATGAGAAGAACCATATGGAACATAGCCGGCTCTGAGGATATGCTGTCATTCCGGTAGTTTGTGAGCTATAATCGCGAAGCAGTGAAACATCATTGTGCTTGGAAAATGAGAGGGACGGGGAAACATTAAGAAGATGGCACTAAATTCTCTTCTTAACACATTGTGCTGCAATGTGAGTCAGAATATATCAGTGAGTCACTAAGGAAACAGAAATGAAAAACAGGGATAACTCAGACTGTGCAGCTTTTGCTTGGCATTTGGGAGCAGCAATACTTAAACCTATGCTCAGCAAGGATGACAGATGTAGCTGTCAATGACACAATAGTGTTTTATGACTACTGATTTAATATGATGAAACTCTAAAGCCCTCTGCATATAAGTGGGCAATAATGTGAATTATTGTGTGAACAAATAAATGAGTTCAGATAGGAAAACATATATTCTGCGGCTCACATGCAATCTCTGGTTGAAGATACAGTTAAAGTTTATGTAGCAGTTATTAATCAAGTCAAAGAGAGTTTAGTTTTAGTTTTGATTAGCTAACTCCGATCCAAATTTGCCCCCTACCAGAACCTTTGAATTGAGGGCCACACCTTCATGCAGTTTTGGTAGTAGGGATAGATTTTTTTTTACACTGCTTTGCCTTGTTTCAGTTAGCACTAGGCCTCCAGACTGTACCAGAGGTGCCTTGCTTCTGAGCAGAGGAGCCACCCTTTTGTTCCTTATTCTGACAAAATGAATGAAAACAATTTGAAGCTTTAGATTCCCTCTAGACTTGTTGTCTTGAGGAAGCAAAATCCCTTTACCTCCAGGACAGTGGATATTATAGAATTTAAATCAGAACCAAACAATTTCTTTCCCCGAAAGGAAAGATATAATAATATGGATTTTGACACCATATCAGCAGACCAGGATTTAAGACTAAAGGCCCTCCTGGCAAGGACTGTCAAATACAAGTTTTTAAAATTAATTTTCATAATATAAAACTCAGCATCACAAATAAAAGAATTGGCACTTTTGAGTAAACCCAAAAGATTATCAGTAGCAGAGTCATCAGAATACTGTTCTGAAAGACTAGACAACCAGTAAGTAGTAGCAGCAGCCACATCCGCAATAGAAATAGCTGCCCTGAACAAATACCCTGCTTGTAAAAAAAAACCTTCTATGAACATTTTTTAAAGGGTCTTTAAAAGAAGTACAGTCTATTCTAAAGGAATAGTAGTACGTTTAGCCCAAGTGGAAATGACCCCATCGACCTTGGGTACAGTTTCCCACAAATCAACATTAGCAGCAGGTAACGGATATAACTTTTTAAACCTTGCAGAAGGATTAAATTAATTACCTGGCTTAGACCATTCCCTATAAATCATGTCAGAGACAGCATCAGGAATATAGAAAACCTCAGAGTGATTAACAACAGTCTTAAAAACTGAATTTAAAGGATTACAATGCTTATCATCAGAAACTTTAGGATCTTTAACGCCTAAAGTAAATAAGACCTATTTCAAAAGAGAACGAATAAGTTCAGTTTCAAACAAAAAGAGGAAATATCAAGTTCGACTTCAGTTGAAGATTCATCATCACCAGAGGAAACTTCACCATCTGAAGACATAACAGTGTCCCTGGCTTAAGGGCACATAGAACTAGCAGAAGGTAAAATCTGAACAGACCTTTTACAGTTGTTTGAAGACAGGTGAGCAGCAAGCGCCTCAGAAACTGCAGCCTTGAAAAAAAAATATCACACTAGGTGAAACATCATTAATATTCTCCTGTAAAGAACAAACAGAAGTTGCATTAATACCCAAAAAAACAACATTAAGTTGGTCTGATTTCATTAAAAATTCTAAACATGAGTCACATAAATGAGATGGAAAAGGTACCTCTGCTTTTTTACAATAAGCATACCTAATAGTAGAAAAGTGTTTAGGGCACTCAGTTTCTAGGGTAGATTTAGGGCTAGAATCAGACAACTCCATTATAGCATCTGACAAAGCAATGCAATAAACACTTAAAACCCTTAAAAAGCTCTTGAGGAATGGAAATCACTTACCCCCTACTAAGTAGCTTTTTAAATAAACTCACAGATACAATACGCGCTAAGCCGAACTGCAAAACAAAGCAGGATACATTAGCATCACATCCAATGATCATCAGTATGAAGAAACACACACAAAAAATACCTGACAGCTATAAGGGATTTAGCGCACCAAAACCTGTGTGCATCGCCAAGGACGAATGTGTGCTAACCAGACGTGCGTAAACCAGCCAAAGCGTGAAAGTAAGTATAATAAGACTAAAGAGACGTGCGCTAACCCAACATACGCAACCCAGACGCAAAGGCCGATGCGCAAAATTAAAACTAAGAGCGCCAAAAGCTGGCGCACGCATAACCGCAAGGGGAATAATGTAAAGGATTCTGTTCCAGGACATACAGTATATATAAGAAAATATATATATATCTTAACAAGAAAGTGACCATTACATAGCGATAGAGTGTATAAATGTTAATAAATGATACTTACCAATAGACAGTCGTAAACCAGCAAATAAGCAGCAGACAGCCAAACCAGTGCTGAAATATATTGTAGATCTATAGAGGGAGGCAAAAGACAAGTCCCTTCTACCAATTATAGAAGGTTTAAGAAAAGTTTCCCATGAGGTGAAAAAGGAATCCCAAACCATACCCCATATACATCCCTCTGACGAGCACTGTACTCTGAGGGGAAACCGGGCCTCAATAGAAACTGAAAACCCCTCTCTCTGAAGAATCAAATGTCTTCATACTTCAACCACTTCCAGCGGAGGCAAAGTAAAGACTGAGGTATATGTGAGGTGGGAGAGGTTTTATATGGCTCTTGTGGTTTGGGAAGCTTTGTCTCCTCCTAGTGGTAGAGAAGAGAATTTCCCAGGAATAATGGATGGAGGTCTCTTACCCCCTGTATGAAACAAAACAATGACATCACTTCTTCCTGATGCATTTAAAATGGTTATTCCCAGCATGCACACTACTGTGCAAAAGTAATAGGCAGGTGTAAAAAAAAATCTGTACATTAAGAAATCTTTAAAAAACAGAAACATAGTTTATTTTTTACCAATAAGCAAAACGCAAAGTGAGTTAACAGAAGAAAATGTAAATCAAATCAATATTTGGTGTTTCTACCCTTTGCCTTCAAAGCATCAATTCTTATAGGTACACATGCCCACAGTTTTTAAGGAAATCGGCAGGTAGTTTCTCTATAACATTTTGGAGAACTAACCACAGTTCTTCTGTGGATTAAGGCAGCCTCAGTTTTTTCTGTCTCTTCATGTAATTCTAGGCATTATATGTCGATGATGATGAGATCAGGGCTCTGTGGGGGCCATACCATCACTTCCAGGACTCCTTGTTCTTAACACTGAAGATAATTCTTAATGGCTTTGGCTGTATGTTTAGGGGTTGTTGTAATGCTTTAGAATAAATTTTGGGCCCATCAAATGCCTCTGTGATGGTATTGCATGATGGATAAGTATCTGTCTGTTCTTCTCAGCATTGAGGAGACAATAAATTCTGACCAAATCCCCAACTATTTGCAGAAAAGCAGCACAACTATGGAAGCTCCACCATGCTGAACTTCCATAAATACACAACATTAAACATTTCATATTTATCATATTGCAGACATATAAAAAGAGAAGATGACTGTAATAATGGTTGAATATAAGCTTAAAAACCCCAAACTAGCAATAAGGATTCAAGGGAGCATGGCCAGGTCCATAACAACTCTAAACCATCAAACCTTATGCTGTCATCTAAAGAGAGTATGGCGGGGGACTTCCGTTTGGGGGCGGAGCAAGCAGGTAGCTAGCAGGTAGCTGCTGCCGTCTGCTTCGTTGCTCAGTACCTGGGACTGTAATACTCTCCATTCTGCCGAAGTGTACATTGCCCTGACTTGCTATATCAGGGCCGGTATATGATCTGAGGATCTCGGCGGGAAGTCCATACCTGGCATAAACATTGCTTTGTTGCTAAAGCACTTTACTCCTACTCTGCTTGGTTAAAACCTATACCAGTTGGTTGTTTAGCGGAGTACACGAACACTTCAGTAATACCCTCCTTCTCCACTTACCGCGACACACTATGGAACCCTAAGTGAACGGGCCGTTGGCGGTTTGGCTGGGACCCGGATTGAGCTGGTGCGCGGGTAGCTGCTGTTCTCTTAAGACGCCCCTAACAGACGGTGACTTGGTTGAGCAGGTGGGAACTCCGCTGTCTACCTGGAACTGACGACCGCACTTTCAAGCAGGGATACTGGGCTGCCACTGCTGGAGATTCTATACGTGGATCAGCTGGCTGCAAGCGGGGGATGGGCAACTCCCACGGCCCCCGTATTCCAAGTCCAGTGCGGTGAGCCGACGAGGCTGCGAGCAGGGTGATGACACCATAAGAAGCCCAGCGGGGAAGACACTGCGCTGGGAAGCCGGAGCTGAGTCTGAGATTGTTTGAGGAGCGGGGGATCTTTCGGTCCTCAGTGATCTGCAAAAGCGGAGCTGAGTCTGAAGCTGCTTGAGCGGTTAGAAGAAGGAAGGGTAAATCCCACAGCCTTTCATAAATACGCTGCTTCTTGTGCGCTTGGGTGAGCAGTAACTTGGAATTGCAGTATTATTTCAAGCCCCACACTTTGCCATATGAAGTACGGTCCTGACACGGATCTTGTAGCTTGGCTGTTACAGAGCAATCTGCAAAAAGCTGCCTCGGGGGGTTTTGCCACCTGAGCTGAAGAGGAGGTATTGTCGGCAGTTTGTTCCCCCTGGATTCCAAACATGCTGTTGGGGTGAGAACTTACTGGTATTTTTTCAGTTAAAACCGGCATCTGAAAGAAATGTGCTGAACTGGGATAAGTCTGTTTGATACATAAAAAGGTTTAGTAGATACATTGTTCCAGGAACTCTGTGGAAATTAAAAACATACAAATATACTCTTGAGCTGATATTTTATATTTAACTGTGAAAGACACAACGCAGGACATTATTTTCTTCTTTTTCTATTAGGCTTATCAGTTGCAGGAAAAAGGTCTATAATTTAATATATGCTTTTTATTTTCTATTTTCTTTTTTTCCCTTTTATCCTGGTCTTTTTTTTTTTCCTCTCGTTTGTTTATAGAGCAATTTAACTGCAATAGACTGGTAAAGCCTGATGTATAAGTGTTAATGCATTAGGGTGTGTAAATTATTGTACTTTTAGGCCCAGATATCTGTCATATAGATACATTGTTTTAGGTCTCACTAAGCTGTGTTATCTGTGCACAAACAGCCTACTAAATAGTAAGCTTAACACATTATGAATCTCTCATTTATTAAAGACGCTGGAAATAAATATATTTAGGAGCCAGTGAAACTTAAGTAAGATCAGGGGCGATCTTGGTCGCTTGTTATAAACCTGGAAAGTACTGTATTGTACCGCATTATTAGGTTAAACTATAAGAACTGACCTAAATTTTCTCTCCATTTTTGTTTTCACTTTCCCCTTTCTCAGAGTGTACTAAGAATCACTGAACTTAGTATTTTTTGATAGAATTCACTTAATCGGCTTATTTTAGCCCCTGTGCACGTGTTGTGACCTATTTTAATTTTTTTTTTCTTGCCCTTCTCCCCCCCACAGAGTTCACAGTTATCCACCGATCCCACCACTTTTTTTGCACTATATTTGTGCTTATTGACTTTATTAGCCCCTCCTCACCTAATGTGAGTTTTTTTTTCTCTTTTTTTTTTTTTTGTTCATACACCCCGTCATCCCCCCTTTGGGGAGTGACACTGATTGTCACGTATATATACATATAGTCACGTATTGGTGTTTATATATATATAGCACAACTTACACTTACATAGAGGTGAATGGAGAGGTTTATCTCCCAGCAAAAAGGCTCTTCACCTATAATGCCACCTAAGCAGAAAGACAAGAAAGGGAATTCCAAAAATATAGAGGTGCCCCATGATACTTCGCAAGAACGAAGTGCTTTCAATTTTTTTAATGATATGTCAGAGTTTGCCGCTGAAGTGGCGAAAATGATGGCTCCACACTTGGACTTAGTCAAACAAGAAATAAAGTCAGAGATCTCCAACCTTACAAGTGAGATTAGGCAATTCACTGCTAGAATGGAGGAGGTTGAGACAAGAGTGTCTGATTTGGAGGACAGAGTGAACGCCGTGGGTTCAGTAGCAACTGCTCAGGATAAGGCCATCGCTCAGTTGCAAGCTCGAGTAGAAGACCTTGAAGATAGGTCAAGGCGTAACAACTTGCGAGTGATTGGCCTACCTGAAACGGCTGAATTCCAAGATTTATTACATTTTGTCTCCGTCACTCTGCCCCAGGCACTCCTGATTCCGCCCCCTCCCACACCATTTTTGATAGAAAGAGCACATAGAATAGGGGCACTTAGGGAAAATAACACTACACTTAAAACGAGGCCAGTTATTTTCAAGTTTGTCAATTATCAAGACAAAGTTTTATTTCTGAGCCATTACAGGAAACTTAATTCTTTGAATATTAATTCATATAGAATTTCAATTTTTCAAGACTTCTCTGCGGAAACTAGGACCAAAAAAGAAAAATGTCCCCTTTCTTTGATAAATTTTTGAAAGCGGAATGCAGTGTTAGATTGGTTTACCCAGCTAAACTTCTAATTCACAAGGCAGGAATTTCATATGTAGTGAATAATAGTGAGGAAGCGATATTTTTATGTAAAAAAATGGGCATACCCTGAGAAAGTATCAAGAATGATGTGAAAGGTTGCATAGAAGTTTATTAGCAGAATTAAGAATGAAATATGTTTTTTTTTTTTTTTTAGGTATCTGTATTTTAAATTTTTATCCATATATTTTTGCTGTTTGGGTTTTCCTTCCCCCCCTCCACCCCCCTCCCCTCGGCCTCTCTCCCCCCCGCGGCATCTTTTGTCCACTTTAATATATAGATGGGACGTCTGGAAGTGTCTTTTGTTAAGACTTATGTTAGAGACTCTTAACTTGGAACGTGGGGGGCATAAACTCCCCAATAAAGTGGAAGACTATAATTAAACATCTAGCAAAGCTAAAACCAGATTTAGCCTTCTTACAAGAGACACATCTAAAAAACCCGGAATTTCTGAAACTTCAGACTAACTGGGTGGGGGAGGCAATTGCGGCCCCATTTAATGCGCGTAAAAGAGGAGTGGCTATTCTTTTCAATAAAAATTTAGAGTATAAAATAGATTCTTCCACTATAGACCAGGAAGGACGTTTCCTAATTATAGAAATTACAATTAACAAAATACGTTATGTATTGTGTAACATATATGGGCCAAATAAAGTTGATAAGCTATTTTGGGACAAGATGGTGTTTCATCTACATAAATGTATAGGCCAAAATCTTATAGTGGCGGGTGATTTTAATTTAATAGCAGATCCCATCCTTGATAGAACAAATAAAGGCAATAGCCGTGCTCGCGATAGGAAGACGCGCATCCTTCAAAAATTTTGCTCACAACTGGGTCTAACAGACATCTGGTGTACACAAAATCCAGATTTAAGATCCTTTACATGTCTAGCGAAAGGACAGCAATCTCTTTCCAGGATAGATCTCTTTCTGATTGCAGAAACTATGATCGGCTTAGAATGGAAAACGGATATTAGAGATATAACAATCTCAGATAATGCGGTGATTACATTATCGCTTAACGTATCACGGATACAAGTAAATACCAATCAAACTATTTTTCCCCAAAATATTTACTGAATAATAGTAACTTTCAGAACTGGTTGATTAATGGAGAGAATACGAGAACATTAATAAAGCTTATAAAGACAGACCTGAGGTGTATTGGGAAGCGGCTAAAGCCGTACTAAGAGGTAAAATTAAGGCATACATGTGTAAACTCTAAAAAAGAATTAAACAGGAGACACAATTGAGTAATCAAGTAGAGAACACGTACAGAGCATATTTGAGTGACCACACGATTGATAAATGGCGAAAATATATAGATGCTAAGACCGCAAGAGATGTATTTATCAAACAAAAGACTGCATTAGAGCTTCAGAGACAAAAAGCTTTGTATGGTGGTTTTGCTGGCAGATCTGCCAAATTTTTAGCCATATTAATGAAAAAAAACCATCGGAATTCTATAACGGCCATTAGATCTAATACGGACAGGTTTACCAACAATTCGGATATTATTAAAA
>CAJPDP010219837.1:0-11851 GCA_905336975.1 Bombina variegata variegata | reverse complement strand
ATTTTCTTTTTTTTTCTAAGATATGGTGAGTCCACAGCTTCATCAATTACTGTTGGGAAACAATACCCAAGCTAGATGAATAGGGACACAGATGAATAGGGAGGGACAAGATAGCCAGACCTAAACAGAAGGCACCAACGCTTATAGAACCTTTCTCCCCAAAAAAGCCTCAGCCGAGGCAAAAGTATCAAATTTAAAAAATTTGGAAAAAGCATGTATAGAAGACTAAGTTGCAGCTTTGCAATCTGTTCTACAGAAGCTTCATAGAAGAAGACCCAAAAAGAGGAAACAGTCCTCATGGACTGAGCTGAAATTCTCTCAGCAGACTGCTAACCAGCAGACTTAAAAACAAAACAAATTATACTACTCAACCATAAATAAAATAAGTATCAGTAGCTTTCTGACCCTACTTCTTCCAGAGAAACACACAAACAGGGCAGAGGACTGGCGAAAAATCCTTAGTCGCCTGAAGGTAGAACTCAGAGCATGCATAACATCCAGATTGTGCAGCAAATGTTCCTTATGAGAAGAAGGTTCAGGACACAGATAAGGAACAACAATTTTATATCTGAAACTTAAGGAAGAAAATCCAACTTCGAATGAAGAACCACCTTATCGGCATGAAAGATAAGATAAGGCAATCACACTGCAAAACCGAGAGCTCCAAAAGTCTCAGAGCAGAAGAGATAACAAAAAGAAACAAAGCCTTCCAAGATACAAAGGCTCACACGGAGCCTGCTGCAAAAATCTTTGAACAAGGTTATGGCTCCAAAGAGGAGCAACAGACTTAAACACAGGCCTGATACTGACTAGTGCCTAACAAAAAGATATAACATCTGGCACATTTGCCAGACTTTAGAGAAAACAATTCCTTTTCCAGTCCTGGATAAAGGACAAAATCTTAGGAATCCTGACCTGACTCCAAGAGAAGTCCTTGGATTCACACCAATAAAGATATGTACACCATACCCTATGGAAATCGTTCTAGAAACAGACTTTCAAACCTGAATCAAGGTTACAATGACCGACTCAGAAAAAACACGCTTAGATAGAACTAAGCGTTCAATCTCCAAGCAATCAGCTTCAGAGCAACAAGATCTGGCTGAAGGAATGGACCCTGAGAAAAGAAAGGTTCTTCCTCAGAGGAAACCACCAAGGTCGAAGAGATGACATCTTCACTAGGTCTTCATACCAAGTCCTGTGAATTCACACAGGAGCTATTAAAAAAAACAAAAACGATGCTTTTTCCTGTATGATACAAGCAATGACCCGTGAGAGAAGAACCAACAGAGGAAACAGGTATGCTAAACTACAATCCCAAGGAACCACTAGTTCAACTATCAGAGTGGTTCATGCGGATCTCTTGACCATAAACAGTATTTTGGAAACTTGGCGTTCTGCCGACACGCCATCAAATCCAACTCCAGCCCCCCCCATTTGAATGTTAACCTGGAGAACACCTCTGGATGGAGAACCCACTCCCCGGGATGAAAATTCTGTCTACTCAGGAAGTCCTCTTCCCAGATGTTCACTCCTAGAATGTGAATGGCAGATAAACAGCCATTGTGAACTACTGCCCATTGAACAAGCCGAACCACCTCCTTCATGGCTAAGGAACCCTGAGTTCCTCCCCGAGCCACTGAGGGGAAAAAGTCAGACTGGAACCTGATAAGCTGGCTAAGGACAACTGAGGACAAGTCCTCAGAGCAGGGACAATCGCTCTCCACTCCAAGATGTTGATTGGGAGAACAGACTCCTCTTGAGTCCAAAGTCCTAGCGCCTTTAACAAGTTCCAGGCTGCTCCCCATCCCAGCAGGCTGGCATCCTTGTTAACAATCACCCAGGAATGTTTCCAGAAACATGTGCCTTAAGACAGATACTCCTGAGAAAGCTGAACCAGATCTATCCTCTGAGAAAGATTTGAATGGTCACCGCTCCATTGATTGAGCATGTATAAATGCAGAGCTCTCAAATGGTCTCAAGAAAAGGGATGACATACCTGAGACCCTCATACCAATTAGATCCATAAATTGAGCCACAGGAAAGTGAAGGGAAAATCAGCCACAGCTGGATTAAAACTCCCAACCATCTGGTTACAAGATGACTAAGCTATCTACCGGACCACTAGAGCTAGCTGAGGGCCGAACAGTAGATTGCAGAGAAAGGTAAGAGAAAGAAATCTGAGATTATCTGACCTCTGATATAAATATTCTCATAAATAGAGACTCTATTAAGGTCCCTAAACAATCACCCTTGAAGGCAAAACAAGGGAACTCTTCCCCATATTCACTTCCCATCCATGGGAACGTAAAAGGGACAAGATCTCTTGAAAGAGAGATTGCTCGATGAAGGATGACACCAGAACTAATAATTGTCCAGGATAGCCCCCTTGCAATTCCCCAAGACTAAAAAGAGTCTTCTTAAGATGACAAATCTCAGAAACTTGAGAAGATCCCGGATAATGGGAACAATAAGATACATATCCTTCAAGTCTATGTTCACCATGAACAGACCCCCTTGAATCAAAGGAGAATGGATACTACTTTGAAGGACTGTACACTGAGAAACTTAAGGAGATACCTAGATCCTGTTCCCAGACTGGGGCTGGAACTATCACTTCAAGAATGCTTCTTATCATTCCTGGGTTGCAGATACTCTAGAAATGAGAAATCTGCCCCTGGGAGGAAATCTTAGATTGCTACCCCCTGGACCTGGACTGATTGATCCCCAGCAATCAGGATTCCAAGAGACTGGATTGTCCCTGCAGCAAGAGGGAAAGGAAGACTTTCCTTATGTCTATTCCACATGATGTGTGGTAGAAAAGACCTTTTTTCACCCAAAAGTCAGCTGTTAAATCTGGCAATCCAGGTCCCAATAAGGTCTCACCCTTGTAAGGAGGCAACAGAAGCTTGGACTTGGAGTAAACATAAAAATAGATTCCAATTATGGCAATAGTTGTCACATGTCTTGGTCAGATTGGATATTGATCCTGCAAAGTTATAAAGCCTAGGTTGTGCAACTAAGCCACAGGTAGGCTTCTCAGCTGACCAAGATTTCAGCCACAACACCCCATGGGCTAGCACAGCAAGCCTAATTATACAAAGACATCACTCTAGATGATCAAATAAACCTCCAGCTTCTATCCATAGATCCGTAAAGGAGCAACTATCCTCTATAGGGATCAAAGTTCTCTGAGCCATTGTAGAAATGCTCCCTTCTACTTAAGGTACTGTGCATTTCAATGGAGTCAACGACAGAAAAATCCTTAAACAGACGGGAGACAGGGAGAAAGATATCCCTAGCTTCTCCTATTAGTGTGAAACTTTCCATAGCACGTCTATGAAAAAACTTCCTCATAGGAAGGAACATCACAGAATGATAAAGTTTACAAAAAAACTTCCAAGGGTTGACAACAACAAGTTTATCAATGTCGGCCAAGTAGCTAAAACCTCCTTTAACAATAGACGAGGTGTTCAAGCATACATCTGAAGGAGACAACTTCAGTATCAGATGAAGGAATTATACTGTCCTAATCTGAGATTTCACCCTCAGAAACTACCGGCGAAACCTCCTCACCAGACGTAGGAGAGAGAACAACCTGTATAGCAGAAAGTGGAACAGAAACCTTACTCTCTGAATCTTCAAATGTCCTCTTGCGTTTTCCCTGTATGAAAACAGAAGATACCTGAGCTGCAAAATCTGCCAGGAAATAAACTCCTCCAGGAAATTGAGAGGCCACAGGGCACTGCATGTGATGCCATGAAGGCTTGGGACGCTTAAGGAGAAAGCTGTAGCATTGCCTAAACAGCATCATTCTGAGAGACATGGGGCTCAGAAAACTAAAAAAAATGAATATTCCTTTAATTTAAACAGTTCTCATAACAAAAGGAGAAACAAAATCTTAAAATTCAAGGCCGAGCAGACGTATGTCCATAGGAGCAGACGCTCTTGCTCCGTGGATAAAATTCACAGAAAACAACCACAGCAATTGAAACATTTGAAAAAGTTGTGCTGTCACTTTAAATGATTGCTGAATCACAAGAACAGACCCCTGTTCTAAAATTAAGAAAAAATATCTTTAATATTATATGCACTGTCACTTTAAGAAAGTCCAGTGAAAGCTATAAACCTCATGCAGCTTTAAAAGGATCTATATAACAGTTGAAACACACTTTATGTCCCGCACGGTTTAACATCACCCTTGGACCACAGCCCCTCAGAGCACTTGAAACTCTGACATCGGGAACAGAAGTGAAACTCCCAACTCCGTACTCAGACGGATAAGGCGGTGTCACATGACTAAACTTTTAGCAGCATGCTGAAATTGGTGCCGCTCCATTATGCATACTCAGAAGAAGAAGGCGGAGTCATCCCAACAGGCGCGGAAACAGTGCGCTCAGATTAAAACCTCCTGATATGCAAGCTAGTCAGAAAAAAACACAACACCACTCCACCTAGGAGCGGAAGGCATTAGAGATATACAAAAAAATCGACCTGAGGAGAGCGCTATGCTTTAACAAAGCACGGGCTTCCAGAGCCGACAGATACACATCTCCTATAATTTTCACAATAACCTTGCAAAACATCATGGTTATGCAAATGGAGCACTCGCTGTACTCTATAGCTGCGCCACAAAATCGCCCCTTGCAGGGATCGATATACAATACCAACTGCACATTGTTGCACAAGTCATGTTTGTTTTTACAAGTCAAAAGAACAAGTCAAGTTTGAAAGACTTCTTAAATCTAAAGTAAATTTACATCCAACGCATAAAAGTCTGCCGCCAATTAGTACCAATAAAATGAGCCCCAATATACTTGTTTAACCACTTCAATACCAATAAGGGGTAAACAGTCACTCTCACATCACCATGTCACCCTGAGTGACATGCACGCTGCCATAATAAATATCCTAACTAGGATATATAATGTCCCAAATAATGTCTCCGGTTTCAAGTGCACAATCTCCCATACTTAGGAGATAAAAGGCACTAACCTGCATCTAGCCGTCCAGCAGGAGGACAGCTTACACAGCGTGAGAGGACGCCACTCCTCACAGAGACCTGTAGAAAAACCTACTCTGGCTTTCTATACGAGGGCAGCAACATGTTGTGTTGAGCCCCACCTCCCAAGTTCCTAACTGCTTTAAAGCCACTACCCTACTGAAGAGATTAACATGGAGTACGGCTAGACCCAATCCTTGACAAAAGGGACTGTGGCTTTCTAAAGTAGTTAAAATCTTGCTTGTAGCAAAAGAAATCCAATTCTTCTTCAAACACCAAAACTTCACCTCCTCCATGCACCGAAGGCAAAGAGAATGACTGGGGGTTGTGGGAAGGAAGTGATACTTAACAGTTTGACTGTGGTGCACTTTGCCTCCTCCTGCTAGCCATACAGTAATTGATGAAGCCGTGGAATCACCATATCTTAGGAAAGAAATGTGCTTGCCCAAATTTCCTCTAGCGGGCACTCTTCAAAGGACTAAACATTAAAAGAAACCTAATACACAATAATCAGTAAACAACCACTATACTGATCAGTGACAAATTTATACACATAACTACTGAGTAAATAACAGATTTGGATCTACCGCAGAGCATGATAGCGTCTCATATACACAAAACCGCCGCAGTCTTCAAACGCTAGTCTCACTGCCTGACCTGAAGTAAGTGTCATCAGGTTTGGCCAATCCTGGTCCAGGGTATACTCGTGTCATATGATAAGCAAGCGGCCGTGTGGCTAGGGACGTATACACCTCTAAATGGGCTCCTCCTCTCCCTAGTATTCAGTCTCAATACGTGCAAGATGATCACAAACCTGAGTGATCAATGAATACAATAGGTTAAATCCCAGGATTTGGCATGGTCATCGGAGCAAGAATAAGTGGTCTATTTTGTATCACACTACAGTGATAATAAAAATAAGACCAGTATGTGTAAATAAAACAGTCTGTAATATTATTAAATTATACATGTGAATACTCCTTATAATGAGGTCAAAGTCTGAAAAACTATAATGTGTAAAGTGGCCATATATAGTGGCCCTCATACAGTGTTTTTTTTTTTTTTTTTAAATGATCTATATCATAGTGTCTGCTTAATATAAATAGTGCAAAAATACTAGAAATTATGATATAGTGTGATATGGTGTAGCCTGCAGAGGATAATGTGTAAAGATTATAAAAGACCTAAAGTGTATAATAGACTGATAATGTGATGGGATAAGAGAGTGTATACTAATAAGATGTGAACAAGTGAAATGACCATATAATGGATGATATAATGAAATGAATCTAAATTCGAAACTGTGAAAAAAAATTCTATGTAATAGAATAAACAAAATTAATATATGCCATTATCAGCAAAATAATATGAATGTATTAAGGAATGTGATGAAATATGACATAAAGGCTAATATATTTGAACTAGTGGGATATGGTGAAATTGAAAGTGAATGTGATATAATGTAACCAACAGACAGACATATTTAGAAACTGGAAAAAACAAAGGGGCTATGGGAAGCTGTCATGGGATAAATCAGTGTGTAATGTAAAAATGTGATAAAGTGAAATAAAATATAATAGTGTGTTCATGTTAAAAGTGATGTGGTAAAACAAATCTAAATAATATATGAGAAATGCTCTGTAGTAAAACAAGGAGAATTCACAGAGGATATGTCATAATCTATCAAAAAAATAATGATATACTGGGACATGTGATATAATGTGGCATAGAGGATAGTTTCCTTATATATGTAACCTGGTAGGCTAAGGAGTTTTAAACAACTATCAGAAAAAAAAAATATTAAATATATAAGAGGGTCAACCCCAAACACTGTATAAAAATACCTTATCCACCAATACTCCTTACTATAATATCTAGTTATATAAATGCGGCCATATCCAGATTCTCATTAAGTCCCTTTGGTTGAAGTGTTTTCAACTTTATGTCTAAGTGTGAGAAAAGCATCTGTATGGGATCTAGGGATTTGTTTGATGGGGGTAATGCTCATCAAGTTTTTGTGCCCTTCGTGTATATGTGCACAATGTCTGGAGACACTATGTGACTTAAATTTTTTCTTAATGTTATAATCATGTTCACTCCACCTTCTTTTGACTTTCCTGCAGGTGCGGCCAATGTACTTGGCTCCACATTTGCAGCTCAGGAGATATATAACGAAGGTGGATTCACATGTCATGTTACTCCTAATAGGAAATTTGTCACCAGTTGTATTTGATTTGAATGAAGATGCCCCATGTTCTATATAACTGCACATACCACAACGTTTTCTAAAACATTTGGACACACTTTTTCCCATTGTGACTGTCATCTGTACTCTTCTTATGAGGGGCTATTTTTTGTTTGTCTCTTACTATCTTGCTGGGTGCTAGAGTGGTCTTTAGAGTCGGTGCTCTGCGATATACTACCTTTGATTTCAGACCCAGGACATTTCTATGAATAGAATCACTAGTTAGCACTGACCAATGTTTACAAAGAATCTTAGTTATTTTGCGATAGTTGGAGTTAAACCTTGTAATAAACAGTAGTGGATTAGAGTCTTTAAATTTCTCCTGTGTAATAGTTTTCTTAATAAAATATTTGTCTCTATCTTCCTATCTAACTCTATTCAAATCTTTGCTGATAAGGTGTTTGGGATATCCCTTTTCGAGGAATCTATCACCAATCACTTTAGCTTGCTCATTATAATCTTGGATAGTGGAACAGTTGCTTCTAATTCTCCTAAACTGCCCATATGGAACATTATTTTTCCAACATTGAATTGATAATGATTGCTTTCATAATGGAGAAAACTGTTGCAATCTACAGTTTTAAAATATGTTTTAGAAGAAACTGTTCCACCAACCGACCACCCAAAGTAGAGGTCCAAAAATTCAATATTGTCTTTTTGAATATTATGTGAGAATGAAATGCAAAAATTATTATTGTTCAAATGATTAATAAAACCTATCACCTGTTCGTATGGACCCTTAAAAAATAATAAAAGATTGTCAATGTAACAGCCATAGAACACCAGGTTCTGTGCAGAATGGGATTTGTATATATACTTTTGTTCAAAAATCCCCATAAATAAATTTGTGAAACTTGGAGCGAACCTGGTGCCCATGGCCGTTCCCTTGGTCTGTAAATAAAACTTACTCTGATAAAGAAAATAATTATGTTTCAAAATAAAAGTGATTAATTCAATAATAAAATCAACCTGTATACTGGGCATGAATATATCTTGTTCCAAAAAGGAACGTACCGCTAATATGCCTATCTCATGTTTGATGTTGGAGTATAATGCTCCAACATCACATGTGATCCACCAGCTCTCTTCATCTATTGATATCCCCTTAAGTTTGAGCAGTAGATCTGATTAATATTTAATATATGATGGTAAAGAAATTACGAATTTCTGCAAAAAGAAATCAATGTATGCGGATAGAGAGTCAGTTAAACTCCCTATACAAGCAATGATGGGTCAACCTTGGGGTTTCACTGGATCCTTGTGGATCTTGGGGAGGTGATAATAGAAAGTGGTATTGGGATATTTAGGATAACAGAAATCTCTTTCTTGTTTAGTCATTATACCTTGTTCCAATTCTGTCTGTAAAATATTCTCTAGTTGTTTCTGAAAGATAATTGTAGGATAATATTGGAGTGTTGGATAATAATCGGTATCATTCTAAATCCAATTGGCCTCCATTATATAGTCCTGGATGTCTTGCAGAACCACCCCTCCACCCTTAGGATCCCCAGACAGACTAGCTATAGCTTTTCTTTCCCCTGGGCTCAAATTGTTCTTATATCTCAATTGTTTGTAATCTCTTGATAATTTATCAATATCTTCCAGGACTAAATTAGTGAAAATGTCAGTGTGATTATTAATTGTATTGGGAGGGACAAAAGATGATCTAGGTTTCAAATGTGTGTGGATACATTTGTCAAACAAATCTTCCACTAATATGTCAGGTTCATACACGAAAAAACATCTGCTAACATGTGTGTCCATTTGGTCAGTAGTAATGGCCATAAGCTTATCATCTTTGATTTTCTATTTATATCCACATATAGTTTATAAACATTAATTAGAGGGGCTAAAGGACAAACCTTTACCCAAAACTATAATTTCATCATCAGAGAGAGAATGTGATGAAAGATTAAAAAATACCTTTCCTCAATCATTGTAATTTATTCTTTTTTTGTGGGTGAGTGATTTTGCTCTTGATCCCCGTTTATGAAAAGTCTTTTTAATCTTTGGGGTAATGTTGGTCCTGATGGGACTGCCACACAGGGGGTGTCTGATGGTTGGTAGCTCTCCCTAAAAAATGTTGGGGGGGAATGTTGTTAGTGTTTGTCTTAAAGTCTTCAGTTCCTCTTTTTAATGGTTAATACCTGTTTGTATGTTGAAAATTATCTGATCTGTGTCATGAGTAGATGGAGAGTACTTATCCTAAGGTTTTGTTCTTTGATGGTAAAGCTGAGAATTGGTATGTGGGGTCTAATTGTGATGGTATGTGTAAGGATTGGCATGTGGTGTTTTATCCTGAAATTGACTATTATCATAACTGGAGGAATAATTCTTATTTCTATTACTCCTATTGCTCACAATCTGCCACTCATTATGTGAGTCTGGTTGTGTAGAGCTACTTGTGTTAGTATAGGAATGAGGGTCATTATTTCTAATTTTACAATTGAAAGAATATACCTGCCCTTTGGAGTAATCATCATTATCCCTATCCAATTATTTTTTATTATTACAAATAATTTGTTGTTGGTACTCATCTGCTTTCTCATAAGTACTTGCTCTAGGACTTTCAAAGTTGGGCTGTGATTTGTGATTGTCAAGATCCTTCTGTAAGGTATCAATTTCCTGCCCAACCAAGTCTACTAGAGACTGCCTATGTTTAATCAACATATCAATGAGAGTCATGGAGCAAGTATTGAGAGCATTTTCCCAATCTTTCAAAACCTCATCATTATTTTTAAAAGAAAAGTTCAGTCCCCTAGGGATCTGTTTTTTGTCTTTGTATTTCTTAAGAGTGTCCAAATCCCACCAATGTCTATGTTCTGTTTTTAATACATTTTCCAATTTTGAAAAAGTAGAAGGGAGGGGCAAAGATGAGTTGGAAGCTTCTATTTGTGGTTGTTCCACTAACACAAAACACAATAAGGTGAGGGCTAAATAAATAGCAAATTGAGAATAATAATGATGAATAAGAGGACCGTTAACTATATTAAAGATATTCAATTTATTGTACTCATACATTAAATTCTAACAATAATAAATGATAATAAACTAAACCTTGCAAGGTATTATCTAACAATACAAAAAACAAGATAAAAAACAACCATTGTAAAAGAATCTGTAAAAAATGGTTAGCGTTATTAAAAGGTAGGAGGTGCACCTCTCAATGTCTCTCCCAAAAAAGAAGTGAAAAGTACCTTAGTGGACCAAAGTCCCAAATTATCCTTTTGAGAAACAAGGAATTTTGCGGCAATCCAAACCGCTAAAAAATGAAAGGTTCCGAGGGCGGAGCCAACCAGCAACGGATATGGTCGCTCACTAGGTGAGCTCCGTAGACCTGATCCTAAATTGATAATAAAACGGAGGTTATTTTTAAGCCCTTCACTCACAAATCCAAAGCATCACATGTGGGAATCATGGGAATGTCGGGTGAAGTTCTGCTTATATCTGCGGACCGCTACAACCGAAGATCGTATAAAGGCCTACACCACTGTCTAAATTTCTATTGCGCATCTGAAGCCCTTAAGCACCGCATCTCATGACGCCTTACTTGCCAGCTCAAAGTAATAGCGACCACGGTCACTGAAGGTAATAAAATGTGAAGGGCACTTCAAAGCCCCTATAAACAGCATCTTTACCTGAAATAACGGAGGGGGCAAATTAGAATGCTTACACACCTTGGGGGACAAGTATAAATTCCTGCTCAGGACTCTTTAACCTCCACATCGCTTATAGCGAGCCCCTCACCAGTAAGGGAGATAATTCTCTAAAATGAGCAGATGCCATATTTATTGCGCAGTCACTTCCCATAGAGGCTAACCAAGGCCTTCACAGAAGCCCCTCTGATCTAAATCCACCTACCAGCAGCAAATATAATAAGGGGTATCTCCTCTTAATACTCAGAAAAAACTCACCTTTATACAAAAGACGTACCAAGAATAAAGCCACACATTTTGTCCATCACTATGTCTCCAAAACGACTACCTAAAGACAAAAAGGTGAAACCTCTACCTAACTCTACTCCCATAAGGGAATCTTTTTTTAAAGCTGCAGATTCCAGATCCAGAGCCATTAACAAAGCTTTCCCAGTAGTGTCCAGATCTCCTACTCCGGCCTCAGACCGTGAAGATGAAAGTACAGATGAACCTATACAGATCACTAAGACACTACTGGAGTCCTTACCGTCAATAAACGACTTCTCCTCACTAATACTCCAAGTCTGACAATGTATAAAGGAGGAGATTGCGAGCTTCCGCAAAGAACTTACTGAACTGGGCAACAAGGTAACTTTTATTGAGGAAGAAATGGAATCCTCTCAAAATGAGATGTCCACTATGCAACAAATGATTAAGGGACAAGAATCTGCAATTATACAGTTACATGACAAACTGGAAGACTTCGAAAACAGGGAACGTAGATGTAACCTCAGGATTCGTGGGATCCCTGAGGCTGTTTTACCTACATCTCTCTCTGCTTATCTCGCAGACTTATTCACATTCCTTAAAGGTTCTGAATTTGACCAACCGGTGGCCATGGATAGAGCTCATAGAGCTCTAAGGCCCAAGCCTTCAGATAACAAAAACCCAAGGGATGTGATTATACGC
>CAJPDP010219835.1:0-10093 GCA_905336975.1 Bombina variegata variegata | reverse complement strand
CTCATAAGCAAAATGAAATATACTTCTCAACCAGAGAGAAAGAGAAGTAGCAGTAGCTTTCTAAGCTTTATGTTTTCCAGAGAAACAAACAGGGCAGAGGACTGGCAAAACATTTTTAGTCGCCTGTAGATAGAATTCTAGAGCATGCACAACATCCAAGTTGTGCAACAAACGTTCTTTATGTGAGGAAGGATTACGACATAGAGAAGGAACAACAATTTCCTGATTAATATTTCTATCCGAAACCACTGTAGGAAGAAAACCCAACTTAGTACTCAGGACCACCTTATCCGCATGAAAGATAAGGTAAGACGAATCGCACTGCAAAGCCGAGAACTCCGAAACTCTTCAATCAGAAGAGAAAGCAATAAGAAACAAAACATCTATGGAATGCATAGGTTCAAATGGAGCCTGCTGCAAAACTTTAAGAACAAGGTTAAGGCTCCAAAGAGGAGCTACAGATTTAAACACAGGCCTGATTCTGACTAGGGCCTGATAAAAAGTTTGGACGTCTGGCACATCCGCCTGACACTTGTGCAGCAATATAGATAAAGCAGAAATCTGACCCTTCAGAAAACTGACTGACAACCCTTTCTCCTGACCTTACTGGAGAAAAGACAAAATCCTAGGGATCCTGACCCTACTCCAAGAGTAGCCCTTGGATTCACACCAATACAGGTATTTACGCCTTACCTTATGGTAAATATTTCTAGTAACAGGCTTACGAGCCTGAATCATGATCTCAATGACCAACTCAGAAAAACCACGCTTAGACAGGACTAAGCATTCAAACTCCAAGCAGTCAGCTTCAGAGAAGCGATATTTGGATAAGGAATGGACCCTGTGTTTGAAGGCCCTTCTTCAGAGGAAACCTCTAAGGTGGAAAAGATGACATCTTCACTAGGTCTGCATACCAGATCCTGCGAGGTAACACAGAAGCTAATAGAATACCGATGCTCTCTCCTGTTTGATACAAGCAATGACTCGTGGAAGGAGAGTAAACGGTGGACACAGGTATGCTAGACTGAAATCCCAAGGAACCGCCAGATCATTCATTTTTGAAAACCCATTATCAGGACGGCCTGTGGATCTCTTGACCTTAAACCAAACCTTGGAAGCTTGGCATTCTGCCACAATGCCATCAGATCCAACCCCGGTTAGAGGGTTAACCTAGGGAACATCTCCGGATGGAGAGCCCACTCCCCCGGATGAAGAGTCTATCTTCTCAGAAAATCCACTTCCCAGTAGTCCACTCCTAGAATATGGATGACAGGTAGACGTCAATTGTGAACTTCTGCCCACAGAAGAATCAGAGCCACCTCCTTCATGGCTAAGGAACTCCAAGTTCCTCCCTGGTGGTTGATATTGTCTGACTGGAACCTGATAAGCTGGGATAAGGACAACTGAGGCCAAAATGTTAATGGGGAGAGTAGACTCCTCCTGAATCCATAGTCCTTGACTTTAACGAGTCTCAGACTGTTCCCCAACATAGCAGGCTGGCGTCCGAGGTCACAATCACCCAGGAAAATCTTTGGAAACATGTGACCTGAGACAGAAGCTCCTGAGAAGGTCACCATGGGAGAGAGTCTATTGTTTATCCTCTGAGAGAGATCCGAATGGTCACCGCTCCATTGACTGAGCATGCAAAACTGCAGAGCTCTCAAATGTAATCGAGCAAATTGGAAACATCAGATCAATTGCCTCCCAACAGTGAGCCACTGATGGCCGAACAGCAGACTGCAGAGAGAGATAAGGGGAAAGAATCTTTGATTTTCAGACCTCTGTCCGAAACAATCTGATAGAGAATCTATTAGGATTCCTAACAAAATCACCCTAGTAGCTGGAACAAGGGAACTCTTTTGCAGATTCACTTTCCATCAATGGAAACATAGAGCAACAGGCAAAAAATCCTTTAAAAGGTGGGAGAAAGGGAAAAGGTATCCCTAACTTCTCCTATTCCTGTGAAAAATCTCCATAGCACGTCTAGAAACATTTCCTCATAGGAAGGAACATCATAGAAATGATAAAGTTTACAAAAATTCCAAGGGTTGACAAAGACAGGGTATCAGTGTCGTCCAAGTAGCTAAAAACCTCCTTTAACAATACACGAGGTGTTCAAGCATACCTCTGAAGGTTACCACTTCAGCATCAGATGAAGGAATTACACTGTCCGAATCTGAGATTTCACCCTCAGAAGCTACCTGTGTCCTCACCAGACTTAGGAAAGAGAGCAACCTGTGAAGCAGAAAGTGGAGCAGAAACCTTACTATCTGAATATTTAAATGTCCTCTTGCATTTTCCCTGTAAGAAAGGAAAAGCAGATAAAGCTGCAGATACCGCAGAGGATACCTGAGCTGCAAAATCGGCAGGCAAATACATTCCTCCAGGAGATTGAGAGGTACTGCAGGGCACTGCATGTGATGCCATAGAGGCTTGGGACTTATAAGAAGAAAGCTGCGGCATTGAATCTAAAATTTTGTCCTGAAAGAAATGAGGTTCAAAGAAAATGAATACTTTTATTTTTTAAAGATTCAGCACTCTCTGTAACCCATATAAGCACCCAATGTGTAATTTATGTAAGCCCCATCAGCACCCACTGTAGCCCATATAAGCACCCAATGTGTAAGTTATGTAAGCCCCATCAGCACCCCCTTTTAACCCCCATAAGCACCCCCGGGCACGGCAAGTCAGCGGTGCACGATGGATCACTGAGGAGTAGGGCCGTGTGCGCATGCGAAGCATTGTTTGGGCATGCGCATTGCAGATGACGGTCCATAGAATTCCTCGACCCGTTGTTCTCAAATAAGTCATCTTAAACAGCTGTTTGTAGGAGGTTGGGCCTTTTGAGCATGCATAGTGAGCGCCACAAACCTCCAGCAGCTGATTCACGTCACCGGAAGTGACATGGTATACACATTCCAATGTAGTATACAACTTATTTTAGAACACCGGATCAGTGATGGGTTGTTTCTGTGCAGTCCCAAAGGAATGTGAAGTTCTGCTTCTGGACACATACAAGTTGACACTCACTGCCCAGCAACAAGGGGTCAAGGTATCAGAGTCATACATAAAAAAATATGTAAAAAAGTGTTTAGCTTTTTTTTGCCTCACAAATGAATAATGTAATGTAGGAAGTGGCACTGCGACTGGGAGACACAAGCCTCTGTGATCTATGGTGGCCGAGGCTGCTGGAGAGAAACTACAGGCAAAAGTCACTATTTAGCTGCTGCATTCAGGTATAACCTACCACCTCCATAAAATAAAAAAACTTCCTTAATTTCTTTTAACCCGTGTCTGCCAGAGGGTGCTGCTGCAAAACATGCTGCAACTTTTGTTGGCAGACATGGGGTTAACTTTACTTTATGTGCTATACGGGATGCCTCGAGTGTTTTAGGCATCCCGTATAGATCAGGAGGTCCCGCTCTTTTTGTATGATCTGCTGGGGAGTTATTTATAGCAGCTCTTCAAGCAGAACGGCAGGTCATGATAAACGGCTGGGGTCTCAAAGTTGCAAGCTTTGTTTTTTTTCTGCAAGACTTTAATCCAAATATGTATTGTTAGGGAGTTAGGTGCATTATGTGTGCATTCTTTTGAGCTGTGTCTATGTAGCTATGTGTGTGTGTGTGCGTGTGTATGTGTATACACACACACATTGTCAAACCCTGAACAAACATGGGTAATGAAGGGGTTAAATCACAGCTGCATAACTCAATGATACAAGTTTGCTATGCAGCTGTTATTTAACATCATGATTATCCATGTGTTTCCATGGCAAATAACATGCTGCTGGGTGTCAATACAGTGATTTAATCCCTTGATTACCTTTTGCATTGCATGTTCAAATGTCACATTTTTTATCTCTTTTTCTGAAGGGACTTCCATTATGACTTAATCCTTTATAGTGTATAGGGGGTTCTAACTTTAAGAATGATGCTAAGCAACATGTCCAGTCTAAATGATGGGCCCTCTGTTCATTAGGTCCACCACTGCAGGGGTATGTGTGCCCAACCCTTCTGGAGCATGGCAGGGGGCATCGTCCTGAGTGTATAGGAACATCTGGGTTTGAGGGATGAAGTTTAATGATTCGACTGTCATGCCATGAAATGGATATGTCTAAAGAACTTGATCCTTGCTTCTTACATGTCATTAGCTAGGTATAATGCTAATTATTTATACCATAAAAGTGTGCACCCAAAACTACTTCATAGAATACAAAAATGTGGCAGGTGGGACTTATATCTTAGCTTTATTGTAGTATATTATACACTGTGATCTATTAATTATGAATGTGGTGTAGCGTGTTTAGCCTTTTGATTAATCACTGTTTTTCTACCAGTAACAGTTTAATAAATACATGCACCTTTATACCCATTGTTTAACATGCTTACTTGTGGGTGGGTGACTTGTGGTCACTGCTGGCAGAAGGAAAGAGATTTTCCAGAAATGTGTATGGTTAATTCTGCCATGTAAAAGCAATTTGAGTGACTGCCCTGCCCACTGTCTGGATGTCCCGAGGCCCCCAAAAACCCAATTAAATCCCTTTAAGGCATCCTAGAAATTTATTAAAGCCTTCTACAAACTAACACAGAAAGCATTGTACCCTAGCAATTGGTGTGTCATGGTACACCATAAATAATGTTATTTTATCATTGCATGGCATAAAATACACTATACTGAGAGATTGTCTGGCAAGAGAATATTCAATATTTTAAAGGGTTTTTTAAAAAGCAAAATCTTATAAAATACTATAAGGTCAGGAACTGCAATACAAACTTGGATTGATAGTGATACTATATGTTTTATACAATGTTATTTTCCTTTTAGTTATTTATAATTGTTATCCTATTTTATAAATATAATCTATCTTGTCTATTCCCTACGTTTGGATGTCGTTAGTGCAGATACTGTAGGCAAATTCACATTGCCCCATAGGAGTGGCGCCGCTAAGTGAAGAGCGGGCTCTCCTAACAGCCACCATGATTCACAATAATTAGCGTAGCTCTTATACACTTGTAGGGCAGAGAAGCCCCCAACAATCTGTATTGCCAAAAAACTGTACTTGAACATGATTACACAAATAGATAAATAAAATCTGAGCCTCCAACAGAGGGTTAACTCCTTCCTTGCCTTGAAGGAGATTAACCCTTGAGTGCCCACTGCCAGCTAACATCCTCCATAAAGGATATTGTGTCTCACATAAAGTGCAAAGAGTCCTTAACCCCTTCAGTGCCAGCCTCCTAGCCCCAGAAGACAAAAGGCACTTACCTGCATATCTAGCTGTCCGGAAACCACTCCTTACAGAGACCTGTGGAAAAAAGAAAGAACAGAGTAAACCTACTCTGGATTTCTATACTAGGACAGCAGCATGTTAGGAAAACGCAGTGAGGCCCACCTCATAAGTTTCCTAACTGCTTTAAAGTTACCACTACTCTACTGAAGAGATTAACGTGGACGACGGCTAGACCCAATATTTGAAAAAAGGAAAGAACAGAGTAAACCTACTCTGGCTTTCTAAAATAGGTAAAATCTTGCTTGTAGCGAAGGAAATCGAATTTCTATTCAGACACCAAAACTTAACCTTCTCCATGCAAGAGAATGACTGGGGTTTGTGGATAGGGGAGTGACACTTAACAGCTTGGCTGTGGTGCTTTTTGCCTCCTCCTTCTGGCCAGGAGTGATATTCCCAACAATAAATGACGTTGTGGACTCACCATATCTTAGGAAAGAAAGGGCCATTTCTAGGGCTATTTGTAGTTTAGTTTTAGAATAATTTTATTTTTATTTTGGAGTGGGTGTTTTTTTTGGGGGGGGGGTTAGAATAGGCATAACTCTTTTTATTTTTGGTAATTTGTTATTTTTTGTAATCGCAGGTTTATTTCTTTTTTGTAATGTTAGGGTTAATTTATTTATTTTTTGTAATGTTATTTTTTTTTTTTTACTATAATAGTAGGGTTTTTTATTTTTGTAATGGTATCGTTTTTTGTTTTTTTTAACAGTAATGGTAGGTTTTCGGGTTTTTTTAAAGGTAAGGTTATTTTTTTTTATTTCTCAGGTAAGTTTTTATTTTTTTTAAAGGTAGTTTTTTGTAAAGGTAGGGTTAGTCTATTTTGGGTTAACTTAATAGGTGTTAGGTTAGGGAGTTTAGATGTTAGTGGGTTACTTTGCATTTGGGGCCGGCAGTTTAGGGGTTAATAGTAGTAATGTAGTTAAGTGCAACTGTTTCATCCGGACAAACTCTTTATGCGGCGCAACCTTTCAGGTTGCGTAAAAAGTTTGAGGGGTAATGCGATTGTGCTTGAGTGATCACACTTACTTTCAACTTGTAATAAGAGCGCACATTACCGCTCAATGCTACTCATAGAAAATATTGGGAACCTAAATAACTGCGAGTTTGCGCAAACTAATTCATGGTTATTTTAACAGTGTGCCACTTGTAATATGAATTTGAGCGTAAAGAACACCGCAATCTCACAATTGCATTTACACTCCACACACGAGCGATAGCTCTCCACTCGTAATATATGCAAAATGTTTAGTTATGCAGATGCTTAATGAAACAACTTTGCAATATACTTTTATTATTTATTTTTCACCCTTTGTATATAATTTAGCTTTAAAGATTGTTGTTTTTCTAATTTTCAGAACTTGAAATGCACCCTGCTGACTTCTCATGGCTAACCCTGCTACATATATTTCCCCAATTGGCTTCAGCAGATAGATACTGCAAAATAATCCACTTTATACTAACATAATGACCGTGGCTAGCTTATAAGCAAGCCTGGATTGGCTCCTCAAATAAGGCAAGTAGTGGGTGGAGTTTTACTATTGAAAATCAATCAATACCAGGCTTAGCGAAAGTAATTCCCCTGAACCGATAGCGTTTGTGGTCCTTGTCCAACTCATTGCATGAGAGATGGGAGCCTTGGTTTCTCTTTCACTATCAGCTCTTTAATAACATCACTCACCCATATTACTTGCCTCTAGCTTTCATTAAAAGGGTGTCCCTCTCAGAACTTCCCGAATGCTTTCTGTTTCCCGATCCCCTTCCCTGATTGATTAATTTATCTTCTCTTGCTTTATTTTGTATCTCCCTTACTATTCTATTTAATTGGGACTTCTGCAGCTTAAAGGGCCAGTCTAGTCAAAATTAAACTTTCATGATTCACATAGGGCATGCAATTTTAAACAATTTTCCAATTTACTTTTATCATCAAATTTGCTTTGTTCGCTTGGTATCCTTTGTTGAAAGTTAAACCTAGGTAGGCTCATATGCTACTATCTAAACCCTTGAAGGCTGCCTATTATCTCAGTGCATTTTTATATTTTTTCCCAGCTAGACAGTGCTAATTCATGTATGCTATATATATAACATTTTGTTCACTCCTGTGGAGTTATTTATGAGTCAGCAATAATTGGCTAAAATGCAAGTCTGTCAAAAGAACTGAAATAAGGGGGCAGTCTGCAGAGACTTAGATATTAGGTAATTCCATGGGTAAAAAGTGTTTTTATATAACCGTGTTGGTTATGCAAAACTGGGAAATGGGTAATAAAGGGATTATCTATCTTTTTAAACAATCTTGCAGTTCTTATTTTAATTAATTTTATTTTTTGATGTGAGAATAGTTCTATTATGATACTACTGATATATACTTACCACAGCTAAGATTTAGGCCCTGATATTCAAAACCTCTCTGCTCAGGTGAGATACTCTAAAATGATACTCCAGCACTGCAAGATCACTAGGGAAATTTTCAAAAGGCAGATTTTGCTTTACTCCTCCAAGGGGTGTTCCTTGCATTTCTGTATGTAAAGGAGAGACAAGCCTAGTGCAATATAGCACTGCATGACTTTGTGCTTTCTATTTTACATAATTTTACACTTCAGATTACATTTTATTACATTTAAACTATGCACTTTCTATGTTCTATGTATTTTATTTTGTATACAACAGTGTATTTAGGATTGTGATTTTATAAATTCTGATTATGACTTTACAGATTCTGTGTAACTTTAACAAATTAGGCTCATACTTTGTATATTTATGTGTATCTTTTACAACTTAGATTGCACTTTGCATGTCTTTTTCTTAAATTAAAATTGAAAAACTGTCAGCTCCAGTATCCCAGAGAGTGTCATTACTTTCTATTGACCAGATAATCAAACATTCTCCTCATTCGGAGAGAGATTATAGTGCTGACTTCACAGAGACAAAACTCACTAAATTTTCAAAGAAAAGGGAAGGAAGCTGGAAATCCCAGAGAGATGAGAGATGTCTTCCATAGAAAGTAATGAAGCTCTCTGGGATAAAAAATTTCGCATGGGAGAGAGAAGGTAACTGGAGAACCTCTGGGGCTCATATAAAGGCTCTTTTTGCATCAATTACAAATAAACGGAAACGTTTTCACTACAATGTAACTTGCTTTTGTCTATATTTTAGTATATGTTATTTTTTTGTTAGTTAAAATAAGTTTATTGTGAATTTTGAGCAATCTTCACCTGCATACAGCTGGAGAGATAAATCAGTGAGACCAGCTTGTTTAAAATGCTTACAAAATTTCACAAAACTTAACCTGGGAACTCCCCTGTTCAACCCAGGGAACTGCCCTGTCCATCTCACTTTCTGAAGCTGTCAGTTTTAGTTTGCAATGTAGCAAATGCAAGGTGCAATGTAATTTGTAAAAGCTACACAGAAATATACAAAGTATTATCCTAATTTGTTAAAGCAACAAAGAAACTTTAAAAACATAATCAGAATTTGTAAAATCACTGCTGAGAGCTAAATCTAAATGTTTTCAAATACAAATGGGAAAGTACAATACTGAAAGGATCCAATCTAAAGTCTAAAATAATCTTATATACCAAGCACAAAGTGTAAACATAACAAAACATATCATGCAGGGCTGTATTGCACTGGGCTTGTTTCTCCTTCATATATAGAAATGAGAGAGATCTTGCAGTGCTGGAGAGTTCCGCCATTTTTCTTTTGAATATTCAGTGAGTTCAGCTCCTGTGAAGTCTGAACTGAAATTTCTCTCCAAGCTTCAGAACCTGTAAACATCAGAGCCTAAGTGAGATTGCATATTGCCTATTGAACCTTATCAATAAATTGTGTGACTCTTAATGATATCAGGAAGAAACTGGATAAAATCTAACAGTTCTAAGGGAACTTTGATTTGCAACAGTCGAACCTATACTGTTTAAAAAGAGAGCTCATTTGAGAAGCTATAGAAAAGCAAAACAGATCATGACTGGAAATGGAACACAACATTAACATGGATGTATGAGAAATAGAGTACGCTAAACTAATCTAATTAGTTTTTATGAGATAATACGTTGATATGATATTCTTGGGTTTTGCAAATAATTATGATACAATGCCTTGTCTGAGATTATTGTAGAAAAATCAGAGTTTGCAAATATCTTAAAATATTAACAATTGGATAAACAACTGGTTAAACAACTTTATATATCATAGTCATATTAGACAAAAAAATATTTGGTTCCACAATTATCAGCATTGGGTTGAGTTTTGTTTAATATTGTTTCATAAAGGAACTAGAAGGGATTCAGTAGCAATATTTATTTGCAGTGCTTAAGGTGAGTAGGTGAGAGCAGGATAAAATCAAAACAAGTTAAATCCTTAAAGGGACATGAAACCCCAAATTTTTCTTTCATTATTCATATAGAACATACAATTTTAAACAACTTTCCAGTTTACTTCTATTATTTAATTTGTTTCATTTCCTTGTTATCCTTTGTAGAAAAGCATATATAGATAGACTCAGGAGGTGGGAGCTAGCTGCTGATTGGCTAAACATATATGCCTCATTATTGGCTTACCAATGTGTTCAGCTAACTCCCAGTAGTGCATTGCTGCTCCTTCAATAAAGGATACCAAGAGAATTAAGCACAATTGTTAATATAAGTAAATTTGAAAGTTGTTTAAGATGCTCTGGGGGGTAGTTATCATCGTGTCAACTTTCCTGCCTTCGCCGGCCCAATACGCCCGCCTAAGCTCGCCTACCTTCGACGCCGCGGACCTGAAAAAATACGCCTAAGTTATCAAATAAAGCTGTCAAAAAGCTGCGGGGCG
>CAJPDP010219796.1:0-13855 GCA_905336975.1 Bombina variegata variegata | reverse complement strand
GTGCAAGAATAAGTGTGTATGCATTTGTGAATGGCTGATGGCTGTCACATGGTACGTGTATACATTTGTTATTGGCTGATGGCTGTCACAACTAAGTGCTATTGCACTGTCTTGTTATCTTGCATTTGTTGATTATACAAATCTGTGTTGACTGGTCCTTTAAGTATACTGGTTTGTCTATCAGAGCTTATTTAACCAATCCATGGAAAATAGGACATGTTCTGTTCATTGTTCAAATTAAAGTGTTTTATTTCATTAATTAAAAAAAAAAAAAAAAAAAGATTTTGCTATGAAACTAAAACTGAAAAATAATTTCATTTTGGTTGCATCATTACAATACTGATAAGAAAATGAAAGCTTGTAAACGTTACAGTTAGTTCTCAGTTCCCTGTTCTTGAAAGTTTGCATCTGTGGCTGTGCAAGCAAATTTAACATTAGAGAGCATTTACTGAAACAGAGGTATTAGGTAGCATTTATCTCCTTGCTACATTTGTGAAAATCTTTTTAATATAGATGTAAAGCTTTCACATAATGTTACATTGTGGATATTCTTGCATTAAAGGGATATTAAGCCCAAACATTTTCTTTTGTGATTCTGACATAGCGTACCATTATAAAAATGTTTCCAATTTACTTCTATTATCAAATTTGCTTCATTTCCATGATATTCTGGGGTAGATTTCTCAAATGTCAGAAATTATCCGATGTAGCAGATCATGTCCGCCCGTCATCAATAAATGCAGACAGCATATGCTGTCGGCATTTATCATTGCACAAGCATTTCTGGTGAAAATGCTGCCCCCTGCACATTCGCAGCCAATTGGCAGCTAGCAGGGGGTGTCAGTCATCCTGATCGGATTGCTGTCTGCCACCTCAGAGGTGGGGGATCGGCCGCGGATGAGTTATAGAGCAGCGGTCTTACGACCGCTGCTTCTTAACTAAAGTTTCAGGCGGACCTGAAACTTCGGGGGTAGATTGCAGCATCCGCTGCTTGATAAATCTACCACTCTGTGTTGAAGAGATACCTGGGTAGGCTTCTGGAGCATTACATTGCAGGAAATGAAGTGCTGTCATCTAGTGCTCTTGCAAATGGATAACATTCTTGCAAACCTGCTGCCATATAGTGCTCCAGAAATAGGCCGTCTCCTAAACATAGATCTCTGTTTTTCCATCAAAAGATAGCAAAAGCACAAAGAGAATTTGGTAATAAAAGTAAATTAGAAAGTTGTTTAAAATTGTACTGTCTATCTGAATCATGAAACGAAAATTTTGGGTTTCATATCCCTTTAAAGGGACATTTTACACTAAAATGATGTTTATTTAAATAAAATCTATATGCCTATTATTGTTTATCTAGATAAGTTTGTCAATAACAGTATATATTTTAAAATACTTTTCCTAGTTTTGCTCTATTTAAATCCCCCCAGCCAAGCCCCAGTAAGTAAGAATGTTCCTGCAGAAAAACACAGCGTATCGCAAGTTCTGTGTTCAGGCTTCAGTGTCAGATAAGATAAAAAAGTACATTTCTGGGGATAATTCAGGGCAAACGGAAGCTGCCAGTTTAGCAAGTTGTGTCCGGCTGCTTTACATAAGTCAACAAGATGACAATCCCCATGTGTAACCAGCAACCACTTAGCAGGATAATAGTAGCCGGATGTAGAATGGTGGCACCGAGCACACTGACCTTAGCTCTCTAGGAAGCAGCATGTCCTAAATAATGACAGAACCCAGTACACACATCAGTGCCTAAGTAGAAGACAATCTACTGGCCGCCATTGTACACAATAACAAACAGTTGCCCTTTATACAGGCTGGCACAACGAGTGACGCATTCCACAATGTCTCCCCACAGTGCATTGAGAAGAAATATAAAATCCCTGCAATTATCATCTTCACCTGCTCAGCCTTGTACAGCGCAAGCACAGCGACAACAGTAACAGCAAACCACTTTAGTTCTAAGGGGCTGAACCAAGGGTGACATATATATATTATATATATATACATATCATCAAAGTGAAAATGGCACTCACAAAATGTATTAATCCAAAATATAAATATAGGTCAATGTTTCAGCTCCTGCTAGAGCTTTTGTCTTGACCAACATCCATCAGAAAAATAAAGAAGCCCTGTCAGTGCCTTTTTCACTGGATATATCTGCTGATTATTTAAAAAGTGCATGGACAACATCATACTGCAGGTGGTAGGTGCATGGCAATTACTTACAGTTGGTGGGGGACTTGTTACAATAGGAGCGTTGCTCAGACCTTTTTCTGAGGTCTTGCAAGGATTTCCTGCTACAGGAGCTGTAAAGTTTGAGGCAAAAATAAATGATTCATGTGGCTTTTGTGTAATTTCATTATTATTATATACAGTAAATTACATTCTGATAACACTTATGTACACTGGCCCTTTAAAGGGACTAGACATCCTGCTAAAATACTGGACTGTCCGTTTGAATACTGGACACCTGGCAACCCTATAAATACAGGGCGTATAGCAAAATGTCATCCCACTCTTATGCTATCCAAATGTTTTGTTTATCCATTTTAATACAGATCATTGATCACTGGTTGTGTAGTGGTCATACACCTCTTGTGAAAAAAATATATGAGACAAGTATCAGCTGAAATTGATATGCTGAGGGGTCAAGCAGTAGATTCCTATTGCCTAGTGACATTTTACTGTCTGTTATGAAAGAGGAACAGGACTTGAAAATAGTTATTTCAGATGATTGGAAATTTGGTAAACAAGATTATATTACAGCGAGTAAGGCCAGTAGAATGCTGGGGATATTTGCAGCAGAAATAGTAAGGTTCTTAAGTACTTTTAAGATCATTAGCTAGGCCTAATCTTAACTATTGTATGCAGTTCTGGAGGCTATATTTTCAGAAGGATATAAACAAACTTGAACTGTGCAAAGAATGGCTGCCAAAATAGTGCATGGTCTAAAAAATAAGACTCAATGACCTGAATATGTATGGGTTTGAGTAGAGACCGGAAAGAGGTGATACTTTTATTAAGAGGCCTAAAGTGAAGGTCATCTTTGATGAATGAAAGCCTGTTTTTAAAAAAAAACTATTAAAAACAGGGGCACTTTCTTTCATCAAAGTCTACAAAGCAGCCGTCTTGTTTAAAAACTTACCTCTCTCCTCTTCACAGCCAGAGCAGCTTCCCCCGCCCGCAAAACCTCTCTTCATACGTTAGCTATGGAGAATCCGGCTTCCTCCTATCACGGCATGGCCTCAGGCAATGTTTGTTCTGGGGGGAAGCCGTTATTGGAGGAAGCCGGATTTGTCATTGCTGACGTATGAAGAGAGGACCTGCGGGCGGGGAAGCTGCTCCAGCTGTGAAGAGGAGAGAGGTAAATTTTTAAACAAAACAGCTGCTTTATAAACTTTGATGAATGAAAGTGCCCCTGTTTTTAATAGTATTTTTAAAAAACGGGCTTTTATTCATCAAAGTTGACCTTCACTTTAATAAAACTGGGGCTGTAAGCATTTTTCAGAGAAAGAGCAACACTAGAAAGGGGTAATGATCTCAAGCTGAAGGGTAGTAGCTTCAGGAGTAATTTGCGAAAGCATTTTGTCTTCATAGAATAACTTACACGAGGTGATAAAGACGCACACTGTGGGGGACTTCAAAAATGCTTGGGATAAGCATAAATTTATTCTAATAACTAATTAAATGGACACTCAAGTCAAAATTAAACATGCATGATTCAGATAGAGCAGGCAGTTTTAAATAACTTTCCAATTTACTTCCATTAACAAAATGTGCACAGTTTTTGAGTCACCAGCTCCTACTGAGCATGTGCAAGAATTCACAGAACATACATATATGCATTTGTGATTGGCTGATGGCTCTCACATGATGCAGTGGGAGTGGAAATAGACATAACTTTGAAATTTGTCAGAAAAAAAACTACCACTCATTTGAAGTTCAAACTAAGGGTTATTGCATTGTCTTTTTATCATTCATTTGTTGATTATGCAAATCTACTGTATTTACTGGTCCTTTAAACTGGTCCTTTAAATGTGGGAAGACTTGTTGGGTCTACGGCTCTTATGTGCAGTTAAATTCTATGTTTCTTTGTTTGGTGCAAGACAAAAACTATATACAACACTGGGTAAATCATAATATAATGTGGATTTCAGGTAATTTTGCTGCAGTTTTCAGTATATTTATTTTTGTAACTGCAACTGAAATTAGCTGCCATAATATATTAATCTAGATAGAATGACCAGATTTAAAGCAGTAAGAATAGGTTAACGTCACTGGGCTATTTTTAACAGTTGGACAAATATACAAAGTCCCATCACACATTGAAATACAGTGGAAATATCTAAGCTCACAGTTCCCATAGTTCTTAAAAATAATTATTCCCTGCTCACGTACATGAAAAAAGACCAGTGACTCTTTAACCCTTTCAAGGCACAAGGCACCAGGAATGTGCCTCTTTTGCAAAGGAATTTGAACAAGTTAGTAATATTATCATTGGAATATTGATCAGGCTTGTACAGTTCTGGCCTATACTACTTTTTTCTGGCCCTCCAACAGAATATACTATCTGGGGCCGATTTATGAATGTGTGGGCGGACATGATCCGCTGTCGGCATTTATCATTGCACAAGTATTTCTAGTGAAATGCTTGTGCAATGCCGCCCCCTGCACATTCGCGGCCAATCGACCGCTAGCAGGGGGTGCCAATCATCCCGACCATTCCTCAGAGGTAGCGGACGAGTTAAGGAGTAGTGTTCTTAGGACTTCTTGACTCTTGTTTCCAGTGAGCCTGAAGGCTCGCGCGGAAACTGCAGCATACGCTGCATAGTAAATTGGCCCCTATATGTCTATACAAGGTAGGAATGTTTCAGTACTTTCATCTTATAATCAGTATTACTCATATAGCAGCACTGTTAATAAAGTTGTGAAAGAGAGAAAATTCTATCTGGTTCTCTACAATATCACAGATACATCATCGCATAATGGTATCATTCAGATTTTAGGTATCATTCAGATTTTATGTACTTGTTGAAGCCAAATCGATGGAATACATTTTAACCCCTTCGCTACTGGGACTTTCAGAAAAGAACTTGCCCAAAATACCGTAGAATGTTTAGCATTTTTGCTATCAGTCCATTTTAACAGAAATAGAGCCTTGCTTTTTTTTTTTTTTTATTTACCTGTCAAAACTAGATATATATATATATTTTTTTTTTATTATTTTTTTTTTAGTTTCAAATAAGCTTTATTGAGCATAATTATAAACATAAAACATTGAAGGTTTCAAGATATAACATTGTTCGTAGTACAGAAAGATAAGTGACAATTCTATGCACATTAATGTTATATACAAAGAAATAGAAATAAAAATGCTAGAGGTAGAGAGACAAGGAATTTGTTGAAATGTAACCAAAACGTAATACAGAGCTTTACCTGTCAACTCGCTTTATACAACTGCTGATTGTCACCAGGCTCCTGTTTCCTGTGCGGAATCTAGTCTGAAGATAGACTGGGGTGACATAAGGGACATAGGGATGGACAAGAAGTGTTAGGAGGTGGACAGAGAAGGACCAACTAGGGAAGAGGAGGGTGAAGAAAGGGAAGAGAGAAGAAGGAGGGAGAGAAAATTTTTTTTTTTTAAATAAATTAAATTTTAGTCTCCTCCATTGGTTGTTAGATTAAATAGTTCTATTCCAGATAGCTAGTATCATCTCATGTGTGGCGAGATTGTGGGTTTGAAGGTAATGGAATTTTTCTAGGGTGATGAGTTTGTTTACTTGGACTCTCCAATCCTGGAAAGTAGGGGTGATTTGTGTCTTCCAGTGTTTGGGAATTAATTTTTTGGCCGCAGTTATCATTATTAACCAAAGTGCTTTGTGGGCAGAAGTACTCATTTTGGGAGTTGATCTGAACACGAGGTGGTCAACGTTGATCTGAACTTGCACGTTTAGCAAGTCAGAGTTTTCTTGAGAAATCTCCCTCCAGAAGTTATGTAGCTTCGGACAAGACCACCAGATGTGGTGAAGAGAACCCTCCTCTCTGCAGCCTCTCCAGCATGTAGCATTTAAGTTAGGGAACATTCTGTGGATTCGGACTGGTGTAAGATACCATCTACAGAGGAATTTTAAGTGCATTTCCTGTATTTGTGTGGAGACTGAGGACTTTTTAGTGGTGGCAAAGGCCTTCAACCACAATTTAATGTCTGCGTCTATATTAATATCTCTGTTCCATGCTAGTGTATATGATGGGAGAGAGTCTATGTCAGGTATCCTCAAGATTCTATATAGTTTTGAGATGAGGTGTTTAGGCTTGTGGGTCATAGAGCATATTTTCTCAAAAGATGTTAAGTCCCTACCTAGTTCCTTTTTGTGCTTATGGTGGGAGATATAATGGATAAGTTGAGTGTAGTGGTACCACGAGGAAAAGATTTCAGTGTGCGTTTCCTTTAAACTAGAGTGTGGTTTTATTTGACCGTTTTCAACTAGGGAGTGGATGGAATTCAGGCTAAGGCTGTATGGTTGTTGAATCTGGGACCCTAGTTTGTGATATGGGAGTTCCGGGTTTTCCACAAAGGGCGTGAGGGGACTATGTTTGGAAGAAATATGAGTGCTCGTAGCTATTAGTTTATCCCATTCTGCCAATGTTGCGGAGGCAATGGTAAATTTAGATAACATTTTGGGCCTACTTGGAGGGGAAATCCACGCTAGGGAGCCTACATTGTTGAGTTTGAATATGTGCCTATCTAGTTCCACCCAGGCTTTGTCGGTGGTGTTGTGGGCCCATTCGACAATGTGCTGAAGTCGTATAGCCCTTCTGTAATCTGTTAGGTTGGGTACCCCCAATCCCCCTCTATCCCTAGGGAGGTACATGTTTTTTTTAGGGATTCTAGGTTTTACCCCCGCCCAAATGAATTGTTCAAGTAGGCCTTGAAGTTGCTCAGTGTAGCCTCTCTGTAGCGGGATGGGGAGTGTTTGCATAACATAAAGGATCCTAGGCAGGACGTTCATCTTGACGACCCCGATTCTGCCTATCCATGTAAGGGGCTTGTTTTTCCATGTAGATAGATCTCTAGTTATATCTTGTTTTAAGTTAATATAGTTGTGTTTAAATAAATCTTGTGAGGAGGAGGTGAGGTAAATTCCCAGATATTTTAATTTCTGATGTGCTATTGTTATATTGTATTGGCTTTTTAGCGATTGTATGTGTTGTTGCGAAGTGTTGATATTAAGAAGTTCTGATTTACTTAGGTTAAGGCTAAAGTTGGATATATTGCCGTATGCTTTCAACTCCCTCAATAAGGCTGGGACAGAGCTCTCAGCCTCGATTAAAGTAAAAAGAATATCGTCAGCAAAGAGAGCCTGTTTGTATTGCTTATCTCCTACAGTTAATCCTTTAATTGCGTTGTTCTCTCTCACCTTTTGCGGGAGTACTTCTAGTGAGATGTCAAACAGAAGGGGAGAGAGGGGGCAACCTTGCCTAGTCCCTTTGTTAATGCCAAATGATTCTGATAGAGTATTATTTACTCTTATTCTGGCGTTGGGATTTGAGTAAAGTGAGAGGGTCATATTAACAAAGGCCTCGGGGAAGTTCATTTCTTGCATGGCTCTTTTCAGGAAGGACCACCTCACCCTATCAAAAAACTTTTCTGCGTCTGTTGCGAAAAGTACCATTGGTATCCCTTCTGTCTTGGCTTGATTAATCAAGTTCAATACTTTCGTAGTGTTGTCTCTAGCCTCTCTACCGGGCACAAACCCCACCTGGTCATTGGATATCAGGGACGGGAGAAATTTATTAAGCCTGTTGGCTAGGACCTTAGCTAAAATTTTCATGTCAGAATTTATTAATGATATCGGTCTAAAGTGTTCAGGGCTGGTGTGTGGCTTACCCGGTTTCGGGATGACTGTAATGTGAGCTTCCAATAAATTTTTAGAGAGGTGAGGGTTTTCTCTCAATGCATTGAAGATATGTAGCATATGGGGAGTCAAAATGTCTTTAAGGATTTTATAGTATCTGGAGGTAAAGCCGTCAGGTCCAGGGCTTTTACCTGTCGGTGTGTCTTTAATAGCCTGATTCAGTTCTGCTGCTGTGATAGGGGATTCAAGGTATTGTGCTTGGTCTATAGATAGGGAAGGTAGGTTTATGTTCCCAAAATAGGAGTTTGTATCTTCCTGTAGGGAGGTATCAAGGCTCGGTGAATGTGCACTATTGTTTTGAGTCAGATCAATATTATACAACTTGGTATAGTATGAGTGAAAGGCGGAGGCTATCTGGTCATTACTCTTGAGTGGGACGTTATCTTTTGTCAGAAGTGAGTGTATATGATTGCTTAACTGCTTTCTGCGCAAACAACGGGCTAATATTTTGCCCGGTTTGTTGCCCCCCTCAAAGTAGTATTGTTTAAGACAACCCAATCATACTGCAATGTGTTTCTGTGAGGAACTTTTTGAGAGAAGTTCTAGCCTCTAAGAGGCGAGCTTTCAACGACTCATTGGAAGTATCTTTTTTATGATCTGCCTCCAGCGACCCAATTTGAGTTAGTAGGTTAGAGTATATTTCCCTGTTTTGTCTATTGATTTTTGCTTTGTGTTTAATGAAGCAGCCTCATATTACTGTTTTGTGGGCCTCCCATTCAGTAAGCGCTGAATTAGAAGTGTGTGCGTTAAGTTGGAAATATTCTGTTAATGCAGATTAAATGTCTCGCAGTATGATTGGGTTGTCTAATAGGTAGTCGTCCAGTCTCCATGTCTTGGAGGTGATGGGGAGATCTGGCCACAGGATTGTGCATGATATTGGGGCATGGTCTGACCAGGTTATAGGACCTATATCACATTGTGTTGTTAAAGAGAGGCCATTAGAGTCTGTGTATATGTGATCAATGCGAGTGTAGCTGTTGTGAGGGAAAGAGAAAAAGGTGTAGTCCTTCTGGGTAGGGTGTAGCGTTATCCAAGTGTCATGGAGGGCTAAGCTGGTGAGGGTGGTTTTAACTGCTTTGAGAGCCTTTGGGGAGACACAAGATATACCCTTAGATGAGTCTAATGAGGGGTCTAGTGAGAGGTTGAAGTCTCCTGCCAAAAAAAGTCACCCCCTTGTGTGTTCTAGTAGTTTAGTGGCAATTTTTTTGAAAAAGTTGACATGTGCTTGGTTTGGTGCATAGATGTTAGCGATCGTAATATGATGTCCGTATAACGTCCCTATTAAGAACATGAATCTTCCCTCTACATCTTTTTCTATGTGTGAGACAAGTAGCGGAAGTGATTTGTGAATCAATATCCCTACTCCATTTTTTTTGTGTGGGCCAGATGCAAAAAATGTTGTAGGGTAGTGAGGATTGTTCCACTGGGGTTCTTTGCCTTTTTGGAAATGTGTTTCTTGAATTAGTAGTATTTGTGTAATTCCCTTAGTGCTATCGATCTTTTGCCTGGACTATTAAGTCCTTTAGCGTTAATGGAGGTTATCCTGATGGTGTGATCTATTGTGTTTAGCCATGTGTGGAGTTTAAAAAAAAAAAAAAAAAGGGGGGGGGGTAAAAGAAAGGTTTAGATGGGTTCAAGTATAGGGGAGAAGAGTTGGAGGGTAGCGTTAACCAGTAGAGAGAGGTGAAAAGAAGGGAATATGGAACAAAAGAGGGGTTTGATAAGGGATGAAAAGCTTAAATAAGTAGGGGTGTTAGGTAATAGGTTGATAAAGCGTAGGGGAAATAATCCCAATACCAGCATGTTGAAATGATAAGAATAAAATTATTAAAATTAAAGTCTACCTGACGTGCATGGGGGAGGGGAAAGTAGACCTATAGAAGTATGTAAACCTTACATTATGGTCTAGGAGGTGGTGCACAAGGAAAGGGGAATACATCATAGGGACCACGTTAGCCAGTCTCAGGATAGCCAGGGGGGTCTGCTCAGGGATAAAAAAGTCTAGTAGAGTAGTGCCTCTTATTTTTTCTCCTGTCTACTCCTTCTTTTAGTTTAATAGAACAATATAACTGAACAAAGCCTAGGTTTTGAGAATTTAAAACAACCATACACAGAACATTATTAAAAAGACAAACCAAAACATAGCCTTAGACCTGATAGCCTGACTTGTCACAGTATAATTAGAGTCAATTGAGCACCATGAAGGTTCAGTTTCTCAGGGTTGAAAGAAGAGTCCATCTCGAAAGTGTCCTTTAAATATATATAATACAAAGTGATGTAATGACCTTCATAAGACAAGCCAGGAACATGTTTCGTGACAAGGTAATGACTAACATTTATAACACAATTTTAGTAACAGACCTTGAACCCATGACTGAGCCACGTCTACATTATGCTAAAGGAGGTTCCTAATGATGACCTTGCTTGAGGACCCCCAGCAGCACTATGGGTTATGGTTGTCAGTGGTGATGTCAAATGTCAGACGTTAACCCTTTGCTGTGAATAGAAAAGCTATTAGTGTATGGACCTTATAACATGTGTCCAGATTGGTTGATGAGTCTATGGTTAGTAGAATCGGATCTGGATGTTCAGGAGGGGGGGCGATTTAGAAAGTTGTTACTTCTAATGAGTGGGTGTAAGTGGCGGCCTGTGTGTGGGAATTGTACTGCTATCATAGGCTACTGAGTAGTTGTAATATGCGAACTGGCTTAACTTTCTGTCTGGTTTGTTGATGTGTGTTATTTGCTGAGGGTCCACAAGGAGAACCTGCACACAAGTCCCGGCAGAGTCAAGCAAGCAAAAAACAAAACTTTGTTTAGGCAAATATTAGATTAGTCTAGGAGAAAACAGAACTCCAGAACAACAATATATATATAAGAAAATAACATCCTTTTAGTATATTTTACATCATGTCGGTAAGAGAACCGAAACTTAAAGGCATGAGGAGAAGTGAGAATGGTTTGCCTATCTGAAGCTTCTAGAATTGAGCCGGAAGATGACGTCATGTGCTGTTTGAGATAAAGTGAACGTCAGTACTAAAGTGTAACTTGTATTGTTAAAGAATAGGTCTAGATCTGGGAACTTGGTGTTAATGTTGTATATGCAGTTATCTTCTATTTTGCAACCCGACATTTAATTTGCAGGCATTAGCCTGGAATTGAGTGGTGGGTTAACAGTTGGGTAATCAGCTCTTGTGGAGATGTTCTTTAACTCTAATATGCAAGAGGAAGATTCTAGTACACCTCTATCATTCTGATGAAATATATGATCTGTTATAGTGATACCTTTACTAACTTGTCATTATTAAACAGGTGTAGGTGTAAAAAATTAATCCTGTAGGCAGGGAGTGGTAATGACACTAAAAGGTATGAGATAAGGAAAAGACACATAAAGAAAAAACAAAAAAAACAAAAAAACAATACATATATGGATCATAGGGTGCGTTCTGAGCGCTTAAGGGTCGCCAACAGTCCACTGTTGTTTTAATCTACATAGGGAACAAATGATTGTGCATTACATCATACAAAATGTACTATGTAGAATCATACTGCACCATGTTCTGGGTTGCTGTCCTCATCTCGCCTTGTGGGGGGTGACAGAGCAAGTTCACTGAAAAATAGAGTTGGTCAGTTCCTGGTTTGTACATTGTTGTCTTGTTGTTGTGGGTAGCTATTATGGAGACTGGAAATCCCCACCTGTATGGCACTTATCCGGAGATGAACAGTAATATGGGAGAGGTCGCTCCTCTTCTGCAGTGTGGCCTGAGAAAGATCAGTGAAGATGTGAATCTCTTCTCCAGCATGGTAGATGTTCCTTTTGGTTCTTGCACTTCGAAGGATGTCCTCTTTGTCTGTGAATCTTAAGAATTTAACAATGATGTCCCGCGGAGGAGCTTTGGGGGGTGGCTTCGCCCTCAAGGCTCTGTGAGCCCTTTCTATCGGGATGTCCAGGGCAGTGGGGCTGTCTTTAATGATTTTGAAGAGAGCCTGCAGATAACCTTCGATTACCGTAGGTAGCACAGTCTCAGAAACCCCTCTTATTCTAAGGTTGTTTCTGCGGCATCTATTTTCCAAATCCTCTAGTTTTTCGTTAAGGAAAAATAGTTTATCTTCATGATCACTGATGTTTGCAGCGTTGTTCTGAATTGCCATATTAGTGGGTGTTTGTTTTTCTTCAAGAGCTTGTACTCTATTGTCTAGAACTCCCAGGTCTTTTCTAAGGTCCCCAAATAGTGTTCTCATCTCCTGCAAGACCACGTTAATGTCCTCCTTAGATGACAGATGTTTAATGTCATGCTTTGTTACATACGGGCATTGCTTTGGAGTTAGAGCTAATTCCGAAGCTTGTCTCTGTGAATCTGCCATATCTTTATTGCTATTCTCAGAGGGTGTATCTTTGGCTGTGAGATATTGTTTCAAGGTTTTGCTCGTGTTATGCACGCTAGTTTTGTTTTGTTTTTTACCCGACATTACCCAGGAGCTCAGAGAGGATATGGAGCACAATGAAAGCTTGATCAATATGTTTCTACTGGGAAAGATGTAGGGAGTTTTCTGATATTCAAAATGGGAAGCCAAAGTCTAAGCAACAAAACAAATCTGATCAGTAGTCTCACCTTATAGCCCAGCAATGTTGGATGCAGTCTAATACTTTTATATAGTTGCTGTCTGTGTGTCCGCTGATAGTAACTGTGAGTCAAGCTGTAAAGAGCAGCCCTGGGATAACGTTTTAATGATTAGTGGGATCAGTGACAGACTGCTGCAATTAGATTGTGCTAGTGGTGTGGTTCAGGGCGCTTTAAGTAGTGATCTTTATTAATCCCCCAATGGCTCTGGCTGAGGCTCACCTGGATTCCACTGTTATGCTCCGTGTGAATGTGCGGTCACAGCGTCCTCATAGTGCCACGCTATGGCCGCCCCACGTGGTCTCAGAGTTGTGAAGAGGTGATTGGGGTCAATTAAAAGGTATGGCTCACCGTCCAGAGGAGCTCTTGCTGAACTGTGTGTGACTGAGTATGTCGGCTGGCCGTTTAATGTCACGCTCCGGTGCAAGCCAATATCGTTGTGTATGCTGATGAGGCTCCTGCTGTAGTTAGGCCTCAGGTTGCGCAGGGCTGTTTAAGGAGCTGCATATAATTATTTTTCCGGTGCTTCTCCTCCCGTGGGTGACATCGGAGCACTCCTTACATATTAAGACTGGTTTGTAGGGGAAATTTAGACCATTTTTGTATATTTCATGCTACCATTTTGTTGCCAAATGTGATCAAATAAATAAAAATCATTAACTTTTTTCTCAAACTTTGGGTTTCTCACTGAAATTATTTACCTACTGCCTGTGCAATCATGGCACAAATGATTGTAAAAGCTTCTCTGTGATCCCCTTTGTTCAGAAATAGCAGACATGCATGGCTTTGTCGCTAATTGCAGCTGCGCACCACACTTCTATTATTCCCGGCAGTGAAGAGCTTAATTAGGTAGCTTGTAAGGTTAATGGAGCTAGCTGCGGATTAGTGGCTACACAATCATTTTCTCATCACTTAGGTTCAAGTAGTGCATTTCTTCTCTTGAGATGACTTAAACATTTTGTTTGACCCCTTTGCTGACGTTAAAGGCACATGAAACCCCAAAAAATGTATTTCATGATTCAGACAGAGCACACATTTTAAACAACTTTCAGCTTTACTTCTATTATCTAACTTAATTCTTTGGTGTCATTTGTTGAAAAACATACCTAGGTAGGCTCAGGAGCTGAGAGCTAGCTTTTGATTGGTGGTCTTCTAGCTCCAGGTAGTGCATTGTTGCTTCTTCAATAATGGATACCAAGAAAATGAAGCAAAATTAATAATAGAAGTAAATTGGAAAGTTGTTTAAAGTTGTATGCTCTATCTGAATCATGAAAGATAATTTTTGGGTTTCATGTCCCTTTAAACACAGTTTTAGTGAAGC
>CAJPDP010219732.1:0-10310 GCA_905336975.1 Bombina variegata variegata | reverse complement strand
TTATGTATGAGTGTGTGTTTCAGTGTATGAGTGTGTCTGTGTGTTTGTGTGTTACTACCTTTACAACATTTCCAAGTTTGACTACACTTAAGAATAAAGTGCATATACGTTTTAGTCACTTGGTCAAAAATTGCACATGTTAAGGTGGTGGGGCCTGATAAATGGTTAAGTCAGGGGCCCCAAAATTTCTATTGGCTGCCCTGGAGATAACATACAAAAAGAGTATTTTCAACAATTGAGTCCCTGGACTTAAATCAATAAAAGTTTACAGTATTAAATTATTTTGTAAAGTTATTAATTTAGGGCTAAAATACAAGTAGAGCGCTAAATATCGCTTGCATGCAAGTGATATTAGCGATCCACTTCGTAATACCAGCGCACAATAATGTGCGCTGGTATTACAAGTAAATCTCAATGCAAACACGAACTTGCATTTGTATTGTTAGGAATCATTGCGCTCACAAGAGCGCGCTTCCATAGGATGCTATGGGAGCCTCGTTCTGATGCCATTAGAAATGGCATGAGAACTAGCACAACAAGGGGTTAAGTAGTCCAGCGATGGGCAGCAAATATAAATATATATGTATTTGACTATAAACATGTATATTTATGTGTTAATATGTGTATATACACATATTAATACATAAATATACATGTATATAATCATATACATATATATTTGCATTGTGGTCTATGGGAACACACAGTTCCCATAGATCACAATGTAAAGGCACTTTTCTGTGCCTTTTTTTCTAACACCCCACTCATACCAACTTTAAAGCCCCAAAAGTGCAGTCTTTTTATTAAAAGAAAAGCAAGATTTTTTTTAAATATGAGGGCATTTGTGGTTCTTTTAGAAAATTAACCAGAGCTCTGATCTCTGGTTAATTTTCTGAGCGCTAATTGCTACTGCAAGCTCACGGTACCAGTAATCAGCCACTTGTAATGGCTGGTTAAATTTCACGCTCCCGTATACAGGCAAATGTGGGATCATTTAGCGCTTCACCTGTAGTCTAGCCCTTTTTGTTTTAAGTTTGAAGCATATATTTTTGTTTGTTTTGATAGCTATACATTCTAAATGTGAGAGTGAATACAAATATCTGTTTTTAGACTAGAAAAGGTAGAAAACTCCAGAATTTAATTTTCCTTCCTCTGCTTTATTTTTTCAGTATTCCTATTGATTTACTGAGCAATCAGATACTCTACACTTAACAGATTTTTTTTGCTTGTTGCAATGTAGAATAACATCGTTTTTACTGTCTCCTTACTTCTGAGTCATGTTTGATATTTACTCAGCTCTCTTCATAACAATGTACTCATGAATGTTCTCATTTCTACAAATCTTAAGTGCCTGTAGTCATGGTGACAATAAAACTAAGTGCTGCACCTGTTTGCAATTTCAGTCTCTCTTCTGATTGCCCCACACCTCATTTATACCTTGATGATCACCTGCCATGATTTATCAAATACATCAAATGCTCCACAACACTGAAATATGCTACACACAAGATCCATTACTTGTTTTGCATTCTGCTCTGCAATCTATCCTTGGTACTCATAAAGTGTTCCTGCTTCACTACCAAGTTATCTTTTTTGTCACATAAAACTATGGGGGCGATTTATCATCGGTCTGTCCGGCATGATCCGCTCAGCGCATACGCTGTCGGCATTTATCATTGCACAAGCAGTTCTTGTGAACTGCTTCTGTAATGCTGCCCCCTGCAGATTCACGGCCAATTGGCTTCTAGAAGGGGGTGTCAATCAGCCCGATCGTATGAGATCGGTCGGATTGATATCCGCAGCCTCAGAGCAGGCGGACCAGTTAAGTAAAGAAGGCTTGCACGGAAACAGGGGATTTAGGGGCCATTTGACCCTTAATAAATCGGCCCCTATGAGTAGTTAGAAAAGTGAGGAAAAAGTTAAGAATAGGCAGTTTGTTAGTTATTTTTGTTCACTTTGGTTGTAACATTAAGGGTCAGATTACAAGTGAGTGACGTGCTAACAATTAGGCACCAGCAAAAAGGGGTTTTTAGCGGGTGTTTTAGCGTGTCGGGTTTAGCGCTCGTATTACAAGTAAACGCATGAGTGCAATTGCGATTTATGCTAGAATGATTTTGGCTGGTTAAATATTGCGCTCGTTTGCCTGTTTACGGGAGTGCAATAATTTAGCACTCCACTTGTAATCTAGCCCTGAGTGTATGTTAGGGTTGAGGGACACTTAAAAAAAAAAATAGCCTAAACTGTAAATATTAATTTAAGATTTTGCACTTTCTTTTTTGTATCAGAATTTTGGCAAGTGGTATCAGACTCTTTATAGAAGAGGTTAATGAATTTATTTGGCCATGGAGCATATTGTACTTGTCATATAATTTTTTTTTTACTAGAAAGAGCAACTTTATAACCAAAATATGCTGTAAATATATCACAGCCAGAACCATCTTGTATATGTTTATTATTCATATAAATAAATCAACATAAGTAAAATTTTAGACTGCAATTGAACCATTTCAGCATTATGTTGCCTTAATATTTTTCAATGAACATAAGTAAAATGGCAGGCTTCAAATACATAATGTCAAATGTGTGTCTCTTTAATATTTTTTTTTCTCCAAGTCTAAATGTGTTTGTTGTGAATAATACTTTGGAAATGCCACAACATTTATTTCTGCAGCTAAATTCAAAGGTCCTGAATTATTTTCACAGGTCCAATTCTGCACAGCAGACAAAAATTAATATATATTGAATATTTTGTTATTTTAGCAATTTGTCAATGTCTTCTTGCCTTGAATGATTCATTAATCTTAAATATTAGAACATGAAAATCATTCTAATTGTAAAATTCGTATTAGAGGTTGATCATTCGCTACTGATTTAACCCAATAAACATCAATTTCGCTTCTAATTTACATGTGTCTTCAATTGCATTGGTTGAAGGAATATATCATTTTTATTCTGTAGACACCTTGATTCATTGGGTATTCTACAATGGTATTTATATGTATAACAAAGGATTTCACAATTATTGGTTTTTTTTCCCTATGATATTTTTTGTCAGACCAGAGACCAGTGGGTGTCAGGAACAATAAGAATATATACATTATAAAGCTATAGGGGCATATCTATCAAGCTCCATACGGAGCTTGAGGGTCCATGTTTCAGGCTCGCCAGAAACACCAGTTATGAAGTTCACAAGAGCTGCTGGTGCACTCGCATTCAGCGAGGTCTGTCGGACATGATCCTCAATGTCGGATTATGTCCGACAGACCTTTCATAAATATGCCCCATAGACTTTTTTTTTCATTATGTAAGTTAACAAAAAAAAAATGCAGTCTGGTATAATGTACAAGAGAATTGATGTACTATACAAAAATTAACAAGAAGAGTAGCATGAATATAATAAAATAATAATACTTAGGTCTGCATAATGGTAGGTGCAAAACAATAGGATATTTACATTTTCCCAGGAAAAGCTTTTTATTTAATTGCACCTTGCCCCATTTAAATTATAAGTACATAATGTGGGAGAAAAATTCCTTCTATTATGAGTAAAACTATGAGTAAAACTCAATACATTATTAATTTATTGATGATACAGTATATCTATTGATGATTTATTATATATATTTTTCCATATCTTTTTTACTCACCATAAATTAAATGGAGACTGGTCCAAGCATTATAGACAAGTTTTCTTTAGCAGCATTCAGGTAGCTACCATCTGCTGATGGGATTTTTTATGCTGAAAGAGCTGTCTACATGCTTTCTTTTGCTGCACTCTTCAGTCCCTGCTATGCTCAGAAGCTGCATTGCATTAGCATGAGGGAGTCCATGTTTAAAATATGTTGGGCATTGTGTAGCTAGTTTGCATGTACTCTCCCAGATTCCTCTACTCCAGTACGAAAACTGGTATCTCAGGTTTTCTGTGAGTGTGTGTGGGCGGTGGGCGGGGGGGGGGCATATGGACTATATAATGATCTATGAGGGGGGGGGGGGCATATGGACTATATAATGATCTATTGGGTGTAATATACCTGTACTAATACAGTAATGGCTAACTTCCTTACCTATGGGGGCTTCTCTGATCAGTATTATATGCCATACGATCTGTATGTAAATTTATGGCTACGAATCCCACAAATAATAATATATTTCCTAAAAATGACCAGCAGCACAGGTATCCTCCTTATGATTTTCTCCCCTTCAGTGACCTTTATTGAGTGTATCCACCTACATTTTTAGTTCCTCTTCTTGCTGGAACCACAAAATCTATGGCACACAATCTTAGTTCTGCTTTTACCTGGGGGGCCATAAAGTATTGAGTAGTGTAGAGGACTGTGTGTGACCTATGTGCCACCAGTTGGCAGTTCCTGTATTAATACATCAATTAAAGACATACATTTGCCTTTATAGACAATGAGTTAAACATATTAAATAATATACAGTGGTAGAAATGTCATATTAGTCAGGGCTTCTTAAAAAATGAACTTTGTTCTTGACATTGCATGATGTTATATTAATTTGTTGTTGCAGCACTGTTGTCAGTGAAAGCACATTTTTTGGCATATAACACAATGCTAGTAGTCATTGCAGTGTTATTATAATAATTTGCATGGTGCTGTGTTCTATCCTAAGCACATCACTGACCTCAACATGAAAGTAGTCTGTCAGAGAAGAAGACATGAACTTATCATTTATTCTCACCTAATTAAATATATATAAAAATGAGATCATGCCAATCTAATAGTTGCTGTCACTCATCTTAATTTGTTAGATTTATTCATTTGTGGAGTGCTGTTTAAATTAATATGGAACTGTTAATTTGATCAACCTAAATTATTAAATTTAGAGATGAAAACAGGGTGAAAAAGATTTATTCCAGAAGAATTGTTTTCACAAAAGTGCTTGTAACTAGAACTAAAGTTTGTCATTTTTATGGATTGTGCCTCCAAACATACAACATCATAAAATGTATACTACTACAACAAATACATTCATAGGAGTTAGCAGATATAGTAATAATCCATCACTTTAGAACTGGTATGAAACATACATGAACTACTGAGAAAGAAGATGCTGGAACATTCCAAAATTGCTTGAACTGCAGAGGTTCAGTAACCTATCTCCTCAAGAGATTTGTATTATAGATATATGAAACATATATGGAACACTAAAGAAAGAAGACGTTTTAGAAACATTCCAAAATAGTTTGAGCTGCAGAGGTTCAATAACCTGTATATATCCTCAAGAGATTTGTATAAGTTACCTTCATTGATAATAAAAAAGGATAATGTAAAAGCACATAGATAAGTCTTTGTTTTCAATGAAAATACTACACCACTGGTAGATACCTTTATCAAAGTGTCACAGTAGGAAGTCATTGTTTCTAGTCGAAGCTTGTCTTTGCACACATTGAAAACTCTATTATTTTCACACAAGGATTATGACACCAACCTACAGTATAATATTGTAATAGTTAATAGTTTGACATTTCTTATTTTAAATTTCTGCTGAATGTTTGCAGGTAAGACTATATTGATGCATTTAGCATTAGTTTTTACCAAAATGTCTATATATTTATGTTTTCAGATACAAGGGCTAGATTATGAGTTGATCTCAAATTAGTGTTTGCGCATTAACTTCGCTAGAATTAAGCTATTTGTGCGCATCAGGTAGCATGTGCATGAGAGCTAACCTGAAGCACGCAAAAAAATGAACTTCAAATATTGCGACCGTGTTACCATATAACCCCATAGACTTCAATGGAGCATGAAAAGTGTAAAAAAAAACTAACACCCTTTTTAACACGCAAGCCTGATTGCATTTACTCAAGTGCACTAACCCAACATGAACGCAATGTAATGTAATTCCCCCATCTTTTTGTCTCTGCCTGGGAGGGTTCAAGGAAGGCACCCCGCCGATCCTCTGGCATCCACCCCAAGTGAACCTTGAGGAATGAGGTAGGGGCTTCTACCCCTTTTAACCACCCAGGCGGAGGCAAAAAAGATATTGATATTGCATCGTATATATATGTTTGATGCGGTGACTCGATGCACTCTGAGAAGATTTATCATGTTAAATCGCCGTGGCTTTACCCACAGTCGCTTTGGTCAGGTTTACCCGGGTAATGCTAGGATTACCAAATTTCTTACTTTACTCGCAACATATACATATATGTATATAGAGAGAGACCTTCAAATTTTTGTCCATTTTACAGGATAGCTGCTTCTATTATAACCCAGCTGCGATGTCCTACCTATTCCCCTTGATCTATGTAAGCAACATATAACATTTAGAAAATGTTTTGCCCAGACCAGGAGTGTAAAAGTGGAAAAATTACCCAATTTGTGACACTTTAGTAAACAGCATTTGTTGGTTTGCATTAGGTTTGTTGATTGACAAAATACAAACCCAATTCTATGTGGAAAACTTTAAAATGAAATTGCAATTGAATGACAAATAACAGACCATAACGTTTTTTTTTCTTTTCAATGCCCAGGGCTTTTTAGTATGTTATCTGAACAAATATACAGTGAACTATGGGAAAAAGGTTGTTATTTATCAATAGTTCTTAAGGTGAAGAATTTGTACCTTTATATAGTTTACTATTGGGAGAGTATTGTTGTCTTCTAATAGACTCTTTTGAGATGAAGTATACGCTCTGCTGGTTAATGTTGCAGAACTGAAATAAAGATCGGACACAAAAGACAGTGACATTGTGTAATAGAATAGTTTCCCCAAGTTCAACAGGAAATAGTGCACTTTGTTTCTCTGACTTTTCTTTTTGGAATCCACTTAAAATTGAACTTTTTTTTTTTTTCCATTTGGACAACTATATTTTTTGATAAAAAAAGTAACCTTCTGAAATATTATTATCGGTTATTTGTAGAGCGCCAACAGATTCCCTAGCGCTAAATAGCTGTCTATCTTCAAATTTATTATTTACATTTACTTCCTCTCTTACAAATTTTAAAGTTATATACCTTTATAAGCCTTATTGTCATATTAGGATATTTTATAGATTTTTTTATGTTTAATGGTTATTTAAATATGAATTGCTGCATGTTAGTAATCCAGTTAAAAGGAAATAAAATTGCTAAAAGAAACTGATCTAACGTAAAGAGCATTTTATTATTACACTATTGCATATAACAATGTGTTTATCCATTCCAAAGCAATGCACCACTAGGACAAAGCTGAACACATCTAGTGAACCAATGACAAAAGGTTTATGCGCATAGACACTAATCACCACAGTAGAGGACCTATTAAATAGAGGTCCCTGGTGCATAACCGAAGGGGGATAACGAGCATGCTGCACTTTATAATGATACTGAGTATTTATACATTTGCAGTTAGCACACTGTTCTGTATAATTTTAAGTTTTTATACACTTTACCCTGATAGGTACACTGCTCAGTGTAAAAATAATGTGTATGTATACTCTATATGATATGCTGCCTAATGATAAAATATCTGTATACTAAGGCCACTATATACTAAAAGGTGAGTGGAAATGCTTCTCAACTTGAAAAGTTGTCCGCTTGTCTTCGCTACATACAGGCAGCGGATGAACAGGATCCACTGCCTGTATATATCATTACACGCTCACGTGAGCTTGTAATGCCCGCCCCTTCTATCACTCGACTAATTGTGTGAGAGAAGGGACTGTCAATCACTGAGAGCGAGAGAGCTCTCAGTGATTTCTCCTTGCCACCTCAGAGGTGGCGTAGAGTGTAAAAAGCAGTGGTTATTACATTGCGAGAACCAGGCTCGCATATGTGAACCTACCCCGCAACGGCTCTGGAGCAGCTTACACTGCTTAGTACATGAAAGCTTTATAGTGAAAACGCTGCACTGTATAATGATATATATATACACTGATGAGTATGCTGTGTGGTATAATGATGATGAGTATCTATACACAGATAATAACCACATAGGTATACATCTATGTATAGACTTGCTGCTATGGGCTCCCCGCACCGGTACTTTCACCCATGAATCACCAGCTAGCTCCCAACAATGAATTGTAGTCCTGAAACTGACACATTTGTATATGATTGATAAGTCTATCAAAGATCCTTATATAAATTAACAAACCTAGATTAACTGTTAAGTTTAATACTTAGGTTTCAAAGTACTAATACAATGTGCTATCATTTTATTTAGCTAATTACTAGAGTCTCTTGTAGTTTCAATTATTGTGTTGGTATTGCAGTGAATAGCCTATTGCTGTGGCTACAACACGTAAGCAAACACTTGATAAGCACTTGGACAGTCACTATGGATACCAACTTGTAAGTCATGCATCATTAGATATTGATAAGTCTTTTTTTTTGTGACAAGTAAATTTAAAGGGATATTTCATATTTTTTCTTTGTTGCATCTAAAGGAGGTTGTTTCAAAATGTTTAATAGTTGGTTTTTACACTGCTTTTTGTTATTATGTTTGTGGTGGAATATCTTTCTTCAACAATAAACCTGGGAATCATCATTATCAGCTAGTGAGCAGTTGATACTTGACTGTAATTTGTGCACAAGGATGCATTTTATTTTCAGTTTTAAGTTAAAAGGGCATTAAACTCAGGATTAAATATCATATTATTAAATGTTTAATTAAAGAGACATTAAACAATAATTGCTAGAAAAATATAAGCACTATTGTTCCAAAGTTATATTTTTTATCAATCAAGCTATAGTCTAGTGTAAGATCTGCATGTCGGATAGTGCATGTGCGCTAAATCCCTCACATATTATTAGGGCTTGCAGTAAATGTTAACGTAACATATAGCTTGAGTGCTAAGTCGATGGTGCGCTAAGTTGATGGTGCACTAAGCTGATGGTGCGTAAGTAGTGGAGTTATTTATGTAGTTCTGTGTAAGGTCACCGAGAGTGCCGCTCTCCATCTCGGCATCCCATGTGAGTTATTACTTACCTACAATGCTTCTGAGTCTAAAGTATACTTTCCTGATACCTGTGTATGCTCAACTTGCTCCTGAGACCAAAGCAAGCATACCTACCTGATACCTGTGTATACTCACCTTGCTCATGAAACCAAAACACACTTACCTGATACCTTTGTATACTCACCTTGCTCCTGAGGCCAAAGTATACTTACCGTGCACCTACTTATGCTCACCTGGTTCCGGAAATTCGAGCAGAATAACCTGATACCGGTGTAGGTTCACCTTGTTCCCAAAGCTGTGCCTGCGGTACCTATCTGGTATATCTGGTATCCCCTGATAGTCTCATCAACAGTACCCGCTGGGTATCCTGTGCCTGCTGAGAAACCTGTGTCTACCATACCAGTGACAGCATACTTCAAACCAGCCATCCCTGCTGTACCTATCAGGTATTCTGTGTCAATATCCCCTTTTACTTCTCAAATTCAAACATACTTTTTTTATATCCCTTTAAATCTAGGATATCAAAGATTCAGTATGGTGGCCCTCGTTGTGCTGTAAAAACTTAGGAGAACTGGAAAGTCGACAACAATTTTCAGGCAAGGGGACAAAATAAATATGCAATTTAATGTTGCATATTATATCAAAATGGTTTATGTTCCATAGTTGCCAAAATTTGAAAAAGAAAAAATCCAGTGACACTTTGCAGCAGAGCGACACCCATTTATAGTTTGCAGAGCTCTGCCCACTTCAAGCCACACCAAAATAATTTAGCTATACTGATTGTTTAAAGGAGTAGGAACATAATAATTAACTTTCTATGATTCAGATCAATCATGTAATCTTTAAATTCACTTCTATTTATCAAATTTACTTTGTCCTCTTGGTTACCTTTGTTAAATATATATATACACAGTACTGTTCAAAAGTCTTAGGCCACCATTAGATTTGTTGTTTTAGCAAATTTTTAATGACCATCCATATTTATTTTTCAGTCTCTTTATTAAGATACAAACAGAAAATACAGGAAATATTTACACAAAATATTTAAAAAAGCAAAATGTTCAGCACAAAATGGCTTCTTCAGGCAATAGTCAGTATTTAGTGTGACCTCCCTTGGCACTAAGCACATCTTGAACTTTTTTGGGGGAATGTCCTGAAGTTTTCTGAAGTAATCTTCTGGTATATTATACCAGACTTCTTTTAGCACTTCCCAGAGTTCTTCTTTAGATTTATGTTGTCTTCTATTTCTTTCTCTGTCTAGGTGATCCCATACTGCCTCAATAATATTCAGGTCTGGACTCTGAAGGCCGTCCATGACTGTCAGTGTTATATCAGCTGTTTTTCTCTCCAAATATGATTTCACTGCATTAGCAGTGTGCGTGGGATCGTTATCATGCTGAAAAAT
>CAJPDP010219689.1:0-10125 GCA_905336975.1 Bombina variegata variegata | reverse complement strand
TTCTTGTCTGGTTTGTAAAATCGCATAATACCAGCGCTGTCTGTAAGTGAGCGGTGTGCATAAACTGCTCGTTAGCACCGCACAGCCTCTAACGCAAAACTCGTAATCTAGGTGTTAGTGTTTCTGTTAGATTGGAGCTGTACAATTTTTTTACACAGGAACTTACAACCACCCAGTTTACAGATTTCAGCACAGCTCTGGTTGTAGTGTAAATTACTCTTTTACAGAGATCCGCTAATAATATATTGATCAGCCAGCAGGGTTTCAGATTTTCTACACAGCTCCAGTTGCCATGTGTATGACTCTTTACAAACTTTTAAATCTGCTCACAGCATATTTCTTAGGGGGTTACTGCCCAGGATATACCAAGATGTACTCAATACAAAAATGTTCCAGGTGATGCAGAGCATGCATAAAAAAAAAGACAAACCACAAGCGTTGGTACTAGGAGTTATTCCCACTAGGTCTTAGATTAACCTTATAGGTGTAGGGTTTCAAACATCATATTGAGTTAGATCAATGACCGCTGGTTGTTTCAGCCTCAGTAATAAGTGTGGGCAGTCATAATGTCAGTTTTAATGTATTGACACTGTATAAATGTATCTTGTGACCAAGCAAGATTATAATCCACCAGGGGGAGAGGGTGGACTGATCATTAATTGCTGTGTTTCAGATACCAAGGAGACAGCGTGCTATACCTGGGAGGCCCCTGGGTCTATATTTAAGAATGATAATTTAGCTGCCATGCAGTCTGGGATTTGACCTGGATTCCCCGGTATCCTGTGCTCTTGCCTCCTGCGGCATTCAACCGTTTAAGGTCCGTCCTCCCAGTATACACACACACAGAAACTTCTTACTGTCCTCTGTCTCCCAGGGTTCCGGCAGGTTCTTCACCCCACTCCTCTCCCTTACCTCTTCGCTCCAGCGTGCGCCACTATGCCTGGATAGGCAATAAGTCGACTTCCTCCAGCGAGCTGCTCACAGTTCAGTGCCTCTGGCTCACGGATATCTCCATGTGCCACAAGGCTGATGGTTAGGGGAATACTGAAATCCGTGCAGTATCCCTGCACGAGCAAGCAACACTCCCACTCCCTGCTCCTTGCTCTGCCCCAAACGGAAGTCCATCCAACGATTATTAAAGTATTTTAACCCAAATATCTGTAGTCTAAAATTGACATTATGAAAATATTAATTACATTTTTTTTTTATAAATACTTTCCATAAAAAGAGCCATATCATATTTTCAAAAAGACTGAGCGATGTAGAATATATTATTTGTGGTGCTTCCAGGGAGTGATATATTGACACTCTGTATGAACATAGAATGGTTGCAAACTATTTGCACATTAATATAGTGAAATTGCAACTATCTGCTTCCTGAGGAAGAGGATTCCGGTTTCTGGATTCCGGGGTTCCGGTTACGGCGTTAGTTTGCGTCTGTGACGTAGGTGCGCATGGAAGCATGGAGGCAGCAGTGAACGGCGGAGCACGCCAGTAGAAGAAGCTGCGGAAAGGAGAGTGGCGGCATTTGTGAGTGACTGATAGTCAGTCTGTCATCCGTGCTTAGCGGCCATTACAGTCCGGCCATAAGGTGGAAAGGAGAGGTCGGGTCGTCCATGCTCACTTACCCAAGTCAGCGCCATAACAATCTCTTGGCAGGATTCATCCAGCTTGAGAACAGCCGTGGGGAAATCGGCAGTGAGGTCGCACAAGCTGAGGACAGCTTTGCTTGTTCCGGCAAACCCTAATTTTAGGCCTAAACTTGTCTACTGGCCACAGACAGTCTTTCTGGTATATGCATGAATTCCTATAGAGACTGATTCCATATCGATGGCACTGCACATCTTATGTATTGGGAACAGTAAAAGTATATCCGGGTAAATTAAGTCTGGCAGACCTGGGGAGGGTGAAGAAAGGTTACTGTGCATATGAGATAAGGGTTCTTATATCAGCATCTATATCTGTTGTATGCCTATATATGCCAATAACTAGCTGAGTAAGTCCCTCACAGAAGTCGCCAGTGAAGCTACCTAGGTTATTCAGTTCCATGGCGGAGCATCAAGATTTTGCATATAGGAAACAGGGTCAGTTTTAGTCTGGAGGAACAGGGGAGGGTGAAGAGTGGAGTGACAAGGTGAAATGTATAGCAATCATTTATGAGACTTTGTATTTGATCGGCACCAAGTTCACGTCTATGGGGTAAGTCCCTCACCCTGTGGCTAGTGAAGTTACCCTGCTAAAAAATATTAACTTTCTTCTTCTGTGGACAGGGACTCTGTAGTTTTACTGCTGACCAGCTGTAATTCGAACACTGTTTATAGGGTGTCAACTATAAGCCTTATAGAAAAGCTATACAAGCTTGACCAAAATTATTAATGGGCCAGTTCCTGGGTGTACCTGTCTCATAAGTAGGACAGTTGACACTGGACGAATCACCAAATCTGTAATTATATAAAACATTCTCCCTCGATATAACGACATAGATCTGTTGGGAGGGTGAAGAAATTCCAGGCATAGTTTTGGTAATAAACGTATCTGCAATCTCCACGTTGCTCTACCAGGGCTAAGATAAATGCAGTGGTGGCTATATATTCCTTTTGATAGACAATAAAGATCCAGCTCAATACATAGTATACTGAAAACGCGAAGTCCCTCGCAGATTTTTGCAAGGTCAAATTTAATATCACAAATCTCTGGGTCCTGCTAAGTGTTATAACTTTTTGTGGACTTAAACAAAACCAAATATAGTCAAGATGGGATTACTTGTTAGATGAGATGCTGATCAGAAATTGTGGGCATAATTGGGCATAACATGTTGTACATAATATGCTATACGTGATGAAACAGTTCCTTTAATATGCTTTATACAATGTATCTCTATAACTAATAGTATTGCTGTAAAATTTGCAATACCTGTTTTTGCTCTTTTTGTATACACATATTGTAGGTATATGCACATATAATAATCTTCTATATAGTCAAATTAAGTTTTTTTGAGTAAGGTTAATTTTGCTTTTTTCGCTTTTAACTTTTCCCCCCCTATGGGGTGCACAAGCACGTAGTATAAAATGTAAAGTTGTACTGCTGGAGCTCAGTTCAGGAGACTTTTTGCATAAATTAGCACATACAAGCTAACAGAAAGGCATTTTGGCTGCATTTGCTGTCTGTCTTTTCTTCCTTTGTCTTTTCTTTCTCTTTATTCTAGATTATTTTTCTGTTTTCTTTCTCTGATTGGCAGCAAAAGATGTAAGTAGGAAGAAAAGATTTATGTGTGACATTAATAAGAGCTAGGGAAAGTTCTAGGCTTATAATTTTCAGTGGGATATTTTGGTGAATAGCACTACCCACGCTTTTTTTCACACCTGTTCACTTTTGTTCAGTTAGTTACACTTGTATAGTTCACATATGGAGAAATTTGTACACACACTTAGAGTAAAATCGCCAGTAATGGCTCCTAAAAAAGACAAAAAAAGCAAAACTAGCATTATATTACAGGATAGCGTGCTGGAAGGAAGTGGTAGCGCAAAAATGGACACAGACACACAAGCTTTAGTTAAAGCCATTTACGCTACAATGTCTCCACAATTCGATCAATTGCGTCAAGATGTGTTGTCACTTACAAATGAAATACATACCTTTAATAATAGGATAGAAGCAGTTGAACTACGCATATCAGATATTGAGGACAGAATGAATACAGCAGATCAGGATACAAATTTATATAGAACTTCACTTAAAAAATTACAGGATAAGATAGATGATCTGGAAGATAGATCTAGGAGGAATAACCTCAGACTGATAGGAGTTCCAGAAACAGCAGAGTATACAGATCTGAAAAAGTTCATAACAGAGAAATTGCCCCAGCTCCTAGAAATGCCGGGCCCTAAACGACAGTTAGTTATTGAAAGAGTACATAGAACAGGGCAGGGAAGAACAAGATCAGATGGCGGGCAGATACCCAGACAAGTGATAGTGAAAATGTTAAATTACCAGGACAAAGTAGATCTCTTAAATGCATATCGAAAAAAGAAAGAGGTCTTGCTAGAGGGTGTTAAACTGTTGATTTTCCAGGATTATTCTGTAGAAACTATGAATAGGCGTAAGGTTATGGCTCCCCTTTGTACACGCATTATTAAAAAAGGCCACAAAGCCTTTTTATTATATCCAGCGAGAATCAAGGTACTTAAAGACAATGCCTGGATTATGTTAAATGCACAACAGGAAGCAATTAAGTTTCTAGAGGAAAATGAGTTAGAAATAGATCTGTGTTTCTAGAATACGAAAGGTTTAGAATTATGTAATCTTGATGGTGCATACACTGGAAGATGATTTTAATTGTCTGTCTTCTATTTTTTTTTTTCTCTGCCTCCCCCCTCTCCCTCTCCAGTTAAAAAAAGGGTAATTTCTCTCTCCTTTCCCCATACATACTGCGTAATAAAAGTAAAAAGAGGCTTAAAATTGATAGTTTAATAAAATGTCTGAGGCTCCTAATATAAATTTGATATCATGGAATATTAGAGGCATAACATCTCCAATTAAAAGAAAAATGGTGATAAAAAATCTTAAAAAACTTAAATGTAACATCGCTTTTTTACAGGAAACGTATATAGTTCAAAAGGAAGCAAATAAACTAAGAACGGACTGGGTGAGTGAAGTTATTGCCTCGACAGGTACTACTAGGAACTGTGGAGTGGCTATCCTGCTGCATAAAAACCTGAACTATAAGATCACTCATTCAGAGATAGATCTTGAGGGACGGTTCATAATTCTACAGCTTGAGATAAATGGTCAAACATATGTAATGTGTAATATTTATGGCCCAAACAATCAAAGCCAGGAATTCTGGGATAAAATGAAAGTTAAACTGACACCATATATAGAATGTAAATTGATAGTGGCGGGCGACTTCAATTTGATAGCACAACTTCCATTAGATAGATGGCCTCTTAAGGGGAGGGGGATGCGTAGAGAAAAAGGTAATATTACCCGCTTTAGAAAGTTTAGAAACGCACTAAATTTGAAGGATGTATGGCGCATACAAAATCCAGAGCTAAAAGGATATACATGTAAATCTAATACATTTAAAACACTATCCCGGATAGACTACATTCTAATAAACTAAAGACTTACTGGCATTGCGGTGGCAGACATAAGGGAGATTACTATCTCAGACCATGCCCCAATATCGATATTGCTTCCAAGTGGTTCTTATAAAAAAATAGTGAAACATATCCCTTTCTGAAATATCTATATTCTAATGTCAAATTCCAGAATTGGTTAATAGATACGTGGAAGAAATTCGAGCACTATAATCGAAATTCAGTTGAAAGCCCTGAGACTTATTGGGAGGCCTCGAAAGCAGTACTTCGCGGTGAAATAAAAGCATATTTATATAAGCTATGGAAAAAACTCAGACTAGGGAAGAACAGTTAACAAATCAGTTATCAAAAGCCTATAACGCTTACCTACAAGACGCATCGCTGTCTAACTGGCAGAAATATGTAAATGTTAAGAAAGAAAGGGATATTTTCCTTCAACAAAAGGCTATAAGTGAGCTTTCCAGGATTAATGCAAGGTTATATAAATACGGAGGAAAGATAGGGAAAAATCTAGCTAATCTAGTTAAACAAAGTCGGGGCTCTAATTATATATCTGCTATATCTGTTAAAGGTAGAAGGTTAACACAATCCACGGATATCAGTGCAGAATTCTTAGAATATTATACCCAAATATTTTTAGCAAAAGATATTAATGAATCTAATAAAAAAACCTTCTGGAGTACATGTAAGTTACCTAGTCTGGACTCTGATTCCTGCAAGGCCATGAGCGCACCAATTAGTAAAGAGGAAGTTATCCAGGCCATAAAAGGGTGCAGTCTCAATAAAGCAGCAGGCCCTGACACATTGCCGGCAGAATATTATAAAATATTGATCCAGCAAGTCACGGACCCTCTGTGCGAACTGTTTAATGCGTATTATTCGCAGGGACATGTAATCTCGAGTAACTTTAGTGCCTCATTAATAGTGTTAGTCCCAAAGAAGGGTAAGGACGTAGAAAAATTAGATTCATATCGCCCTATTTCGTTGCTCAATACGGATTACAAACTCTTAACAAGTATTCTGGCAGCTAGATTACAGAAAATTCTTGACAAATTAATTCATCCAGATCAAACTGTTTTTTTAAAAGGTAGATCCCTTTTCTCAAACCTGAGGAAATTACTGGTAACAGCAGAGTATTATAATACAAGAAAGCAATCACATAAAGTTGATCGGGAGGACAAGGCAATTATTGCTTTGGATGCCAAAAAGGCCTTTGATTCCATTATATAGGAACATCTATTTTTTACGGTGGAACAATTTGGAATCAAGGGCTCTTTTCTGTCTTTTATACAAGCCTTATATGATAAGCCAAGATCCGCCTTAATAGTCAATGGTCGGTGTACAGATTATTTTCAACTAGCGCAAGGTACCCGACAAGGCTGCCCGCTCTCCCCGCTTTTATTCAATCTATGCATTGAACCTTTAGCTATAGCACTTCGCAACTTCATTAAGGGGATTAAACTTGGAGAGAAAGAGATTCAAATATCTTTATATGCAGATGATCTGCTAGTATTCCTTTCTAATACTAATGAGAATGTACCTATATTATTGAGGCTATTGGATACATTTGGCTCATTTTCAGGATATGCAATAAATTCCAAAAAATCAGAAATTTTGTGGTTAAATAGGCCTAGAGAATCTGCTGGGATACTTCCCTTTAAAGAAGTTAAAATGTTAAAATATCTGGGTATTAATGTATCGAATTGCCCGGAAGAGTGGTATAACGCTAATTTTTCTGGGGTAATTAAGAAAATCTTGGAGGACATCTCCAGGTGAACATCTTTTACGCTGACTATAGCGGCGAAAATAAATTTAATAAAAATGATTGCTCTGCCCAAACTACTATATGTAATGCAAAATGTACCCCTTTTTCTTAGAAAAGCAGACATAAAATTATTAAATTCTGCAGTTAGGCATTTTTTATGGGGAAAGGCCAGATACAAATTATCTTTAAAAAGGCTAAATCAGTCAAAAGAAAAGGCTGGCCTCGGCCTTCCATCAATCTATAAGTATAATGTAGCTTGTTTGATGAAAATAGTTCCAGACTGGTTAACAGATAAAGGGCAGTTAGCACTCAAAGATATTGAAAATACTTTTTTCAAACCGTATACTTTAAAAGCTCTTATACATACGAGACAAAAAGCCTGGCCTCCCCTACTGAAAGCAATGCATACATTTAAAAACCCTATCATTGCCTGGCAAAAACTATGCCTAGTTATGGAAGTTAATTTTCAGTGTTCTAAATATCTACCAATACAAAATAATCCAGCCTTCCCTCCAGACTGTGACACCGAAATTTTTAAAAGGTGGAAATTAGAGGGGTTGGAGTATTTCGCCCAATGCATTGATTGGGATAGAAAAGTCATACATGCATTTTGTGATCTAAAAGAAAAATATAATCTGCCTAATCGTGATTTGTTTGGGTACTTTCAAATTAGACATTACCTTAATTCGATAGTTCTAGATGATTTTAGCACAAACTGGGAAAACGTATATATGTGTCTAAATGTTTGTCAGAAAGGCAAAGCAACCATATCACGATGGTATAGTTTATTAATGCTTAAAGAAGGCCTGTATGGTATGGAACGTCTGCGCGAAAGATGGTCTGTAGATGTCCCTCATATAGATTGTAAGACAATTGAGAAAAGCATAGATAGGGCATGGGCCGCGACTCCTCTTTTAGCCTGGCGGGAATCTCACATCAAGTTAATCAATAGGACCTATATTACTCCAGAAGATTTAGGGAAATGGAATAAAGCCCAAATGTATGAATGTTCACGTTGTAGCTATCCAAATGCTAATTTGATACATTGTATTTGGGCCTGCCCAAAAGTAAATCAATTTTGGGGAAAAGTATCATTCTGGCTTTCAAAAATATTAAAGTATGAAATTATCCTGGACAAGGAGGAAATAATTTTTTTTTAAGGAATCATAAAGGCAGGGAAGAAAACATAAAGTTTATTAATTTCATAATTCTCTGTGCTAGAAATGTTATTTTTTCCTCCTGGAAATCTAACAAAAAACCTATGTTCACACTATTACTGAATATGTTAAACTCGAAATTAATTTATGAACAATACGAAACCTCAATATCCTCTGAAAGGGAAATTGATAATTTCTTCAGGAAATGGGGAGATATTCTCCAACACCTTAGGAGTACAACAGAGCCTCATTGCCCCCTTTAAACACTCTGAATGGATCCAGAGTGCGATATTAAGAGGAGAAATTAGAAGTGAAATCACCCTATAACATTTACAAGATCGGTTGTATGAGGGAGAGGGAGGGAGTCTACTTTTATGATGGTTTTTCTTTTTTTTTTTTTTTTTTCTCCTGTTTTTTGTTTTTATATCCTTGGTTCTCAATGTTATCACTGTATTAGTCGCATTGCGATGTTATTCTAAATGCTATTACACTGGGTTTTTTTTTTTCATGATGTGTATTCAATATTGTTTGCTATGTGATTTTTGTATAAAATCATAAAGATTTAAAAAAACAAAACAAAAAACAAACAAACATTTTTTCTAAGGGGAATGCACCCGTGCACATTTCATTTTAGACCTTTCTATCATTTTAAGGCATATTAACCCCTTGTGCTAAAATGGTTGTATGTTCTACATCAACACAGTACACTGGGCAAAGTAGTGTGACTTACTGTGGCCCCCACTGTCAACTTAGACAGCGAAGACTGCTACTGGGGGCAGAAGGTATCTGCCTTCATATAATATTTATAGCGCTGATTGTGCTCCCTTAATATATGAAGGCAGATCGCCAATCGCTACAGAGAGTGATACTGTCTGCATCATTCTGTAACTATGATAATTAGTTCTGCATAGAAGCGGTGGGAGGGTGGATCGACCAAGTGAGGATGGGGGAGGAAGGGGCAGGGTTCCCTACACTACAGAAAAAAATGTAAGGCAGGGAAGAGGGAGGGATGGGGATACCCTACACTGCAGAACTATATGGGCTAGAAGAGGGAGTTGGTGAAATGAAACAAAGCAATCTTAAAAATAAGTACAATTTGTTATTTGTAACTGACAGACTAACTGCCATTAACAAAGATGGTGGACAGTAGTGCGAGGGGGAAAGTTAGAGAGCTGTTTGGGTAGTGCTTATGGTGGTGGATGGGTGAGGAGGAATCCCTACACTACAGAAATTGAAAGAAAAAAAAACATTTAAACAAAAAAAGACAATACAATCCCTAAACTGCATACTAGCAGGCATTCTGTCAGTACCTAAGATAGTGGTGACCAATGGGGGTGGGGGAGGCAGGGAAGAGAGCTGTTTGGGAGTGATCAGGGGGTGGGAGGTGTCAGGTGGGAGGGTAATCTCTACATTAGAGCAAATATTAACCTTACATGCTACTTTATTAAACCCTTCACTGCCGGGAGTTTCAGAAGTGTGGTGCACAGCTGCAGTTAGGTGCCTTCTAATTGCCAAAAACAAATGGCAAAGCCATGCATGTCTGCTGTTTCTGAACAAAGGGGATCACAGAGAAGCTTTTACAACCATTTGTCTTATGACTGCAATAGCTGTTTGTAAACAATTTCAATGAGAAACACAAAGTTTGAAAAAAACTTTTTTTTATATGATTGTATATAGTGGACAAATAGTGGCATCAAATATACCAAAATGGGCCTAGATCAATACCTTGGGTTGTCTACTTTAGAAATATATAGTTCTGGGGGTTAATTTTGAGAATTTACGCAGTTCTGCTATACCAAGCCCGTTGCATCATAGACATAGCTGCAAAAAAAAGACCTTAAAATGATCAATAATAATTTTAAAAAAAATACATTTGGTCTTGAATCATATGATGCCAATGAACAAATGTTATGATTTTCTACACTTATAAAGCTACAACTTTTTCTGAAATGTGATAATATATATATATAATTTTATTTTTTACTTTTGTGGGTACTTTTACAATAATTTCTGAAATCTGTGAATAAATAGCTAGTTGGAACCATCCTACTCTGAAAGCTCTATTTATGCCAAAAATAAGTATGTATTGTTTTCATAAGTAAAT